>CAUYRH010085288.1:0-47710 GCA_963574655.1 Perodicticus potto
GTGGTGGGACCTAGACAGATAGCCCTAGGGCTTTCCCCCAGCTCCACACAGCAAGGCACACCAATTTGCTGCACTGAACACAGTCCAGGCATTATGAGGCCAGAAAGAATGGTCACTCTTGGCTCAGCGCCTGTGGCTCAGTGGGCTAAGGCGCCAGCCACTACACCTGAGCTGGCGGGTTCCAATCCAGCCCAGGCCCACCAAACAACAATGACGGCTGCAACCAAAAAATGGCAGGGTGTTGTGGCGGGCGCCTGTGGTCCCAGCTACTTGGGAGGCGGAGGCAGGAGATTCCCTTGGGCCCAGGGTTTGGAGGTTGCTGTGAGCTGTGATGCCATAACACTCTATCCAGGGTGACAGCTTGAGGCTCTGTCTCAAAAAAAAAAAAAAAAGTCACTCTTCAGGGATCAGTCCAATCCAAATCTTGCTTTTTGATTATTCATCTCAGACAGACCCTGAGACTCACTTTTTTCCAGGATGATTGATAACTAATGGTATGATGTTACATTTCCACCAGGAGAAAATTCATCTCCCAGAAAGTTGGTCATGTAGAAGTTTAACATCAGTGCATTCCCCATCCTCTACATTCTTCAGTTTCACGGGACTGTGACATCAGGACAGTGACACTGCAAAATTCCCTTACCTCTTTCTTGTTCTCTTTTAATCTCTCCATATCAAGGGTCTAAAAACCTCTCACGTCACTTCAAGTGACTTTGTTACATACAATTATGCATTTTTCTTTCTTTCTTTTTTTTGTACAGACAGAGTTTCACTTTATCGCCCTAGGTAGAGTGCCATGGTGTCACACAGCTCACAGCAACCTCCAACTCCTGGGCTTAAGTAATTCCCTTGCCTCAGCCTCCCAAGTAGCTGGGACTACAGGTGCCTGCCACAACGCCCAGCTATTTTTTTGTTGCAGTTTGGCCGGGTCTGGGTTTGAACCTGCCACCCTTGGTATATGGGGCCGGCGCCCTGCCCACTGAACCACAGATGCCACCTGCATTTTTCTTTTTTATTATAGCATTTTTTCATATGTTTGACATTTCCTCAACATTTTAATAGTTACATTATTTAATAGCAACATATGACTGACACATAATTTATTTCACTGAGTTCCTATATTCAGGTTGCTTCTGCTCAACTCCACAATGAACAACCATGTGCTTCAGTGTACATATGCGTTTTTGATTATTTCTCTGGTGTCAGTTTCCTAGTAACTGTTATGTCCCATTAAACCAGATTGGGGAGTTGGGGAGGTATAAATAATACCATGCTTTTTTTTTTTTTTTTTTAAGTGTTCAAATCACAATGATTGTAATAAGGCTCTGGTTCAAATTGGCAGGACATCTGGTATTCTCCTGGGGTTCTCCTCCTAAAAGGAGATTCTGGGGGCATCCCTGAAGGATGTGGCTACATGCTATAAACCTGACACCCTGGCCTAACTTCCATGTTCTGGGCCAGCACCTCTGCTGCACTTCTCCAAGGTTTTTGCATTTCCGGAACTAATCCCCCCCAACAGGTACAAGCCCTCCCAAGGCAAATAAGGCCACACGGTGGTGGTGTCTGCCCAATGCTCCATGAGGATAGCAGCACTGTAGGTCAGTGCCCCCATCCAAAAACAGGGCCCAGCTCACCCTCTGGTGGTATGTGGGTCCCCAAATGCACCCTGAGGGTTCTCCCCTTCTGCACCATACTGTCATCCTACCCAGGCTGCCCCAGAGCGAGGACATTCATTCCCTGCCATGGAAACCCCCTCACTTACCCCACAGGATATATACCCTGGTCTCATACTTCAAGGAAACACAACCATTGCTGGGACCTCAACAGTTTAGTCCCAATTTCCTTTTGGAGAAAATATTTTCCTTACCTTTCAGATAACTATAAAGATAAAGATGTAGGTAATTTGCACAATTAAACAACCTATAGCCCCTCAATCTGTGGACTTGTGTTTGGTTCTGTGGTAACCTCACAGTTTTTACCCAGCACATTGTGTGGGTCTTGGCTTCCTGTGACTAAGACAATTAGCTTCTGTCCATACAGAAATCAGAACTTCCAGCTAGCTCCAAACCTTGCTAAAATTTATAAAATGAATTGAGTCTCTGCTTATGGAGCATCCCACTATACCCTAGAGTCCTGTGAAGATGTCAAATGGAATGTCTTGTTTCTGGAGTTGCAAACCTAAAGCTGGGTTTCCATTAGGGAAACCCCCATTCCATTAGGGTCACAGAAATGTTTTCTTTGGCTTATAACTGATAATCTTCCTTAAAGTTTAGAATTGATTGCAATATTTCTTTTTCTTTTCTTGTCTTTTTTCTTTTTTTTAGACAGAGCTTTAAGCTGTCACCCTGGGTAGAGTGTCGTGGCGTCATAGCTCACAGCAACCTCCAACTCCTGGTCTTACGTGATTCTCTTGCCTCAGCTTCCCAAGTAGCTGGGACTACAGGCACCCACCACAATGCCCGGCTAATTTTTGGTTATAGTTGTCATTGTGGTTTGGCAGGCCCGGGCTGGATTCAAACGCACCAGCTCTGGTGTATGTGGCTGGCACCTTAGCTGCTTGAGCTACAGGTGGTGAGCTTAGTTGCAATATTTCAAAAATTAGGATACTTTAAATAAAATATATTTAGCTTATTTTGGTATTATTGGCTTATTTTGCTAGAAGATCAGGCAACATAAGACTTGCCTTCTCCCATAGAAGTCGACCAGCTAAAGGAGAGTGGAGACACCCCCCTAACCTAGGACAGGGCACCCACCCTCCTGTTCCCTCAGTCTCTAGTCTTTTGTTACTTCTCCTGTCCCTATGTGTCAGCTGTGCATCATCTTAGCCTCAAATAAGTTGTTTTCTCACATCTGGCCCACTCTATTATATGCGTGCATTATTTGTCAATCCTCTGTAGATCTAATTTGCAATTTGTTTTAAAACTTTAGATACGCATGGCCAAAATCTTCTCCAGAAAGGAGCCAGTCATGTTCTTGAGTATAGCCTGAGGACTTTAAGGACCAGAAGCAGTCACTGTGATGAAGTTTTCAAAGACTCATTGAAAACAACATTTGAGCAACTTGGTAGGCCCTATCTTGATGGCATTTTGGTTTGACTTAATGGGCAATCATTGAGCACTTGATGTATGCAAGGGCTACAGACAGCTGGGGTGATGAGAAACCAAT
The DNA here is from genome assembly GCA_963574655.1 of Perodicticus potto. Taxonomy (NCBI): domain Eukaryota; kingdom Metazoa; phylum Chordata; class Mammalia; order Primates; family Lorisidae; genus Perodicticus; species Perodicticus potto. Next base: position 3,166 of record CAUYRH010085288.1, read on the forward strand.
CCGATGACAGTGTTACCAACAGCAAGTATACACTTGGGAGCTGAACTCTGGGTGTGTGTGAATTTGCCAAGGGAGGTTAAATAGTTCCCAGTGCTGCTTAAAGGTCAAGATAAGGACAACAAGCTCACCCTATAGCTTCCTAGCAGCAGCCATAGCAGGTTTAGGGGAATGATAGGAGAGAACACCAGGCTGCAGTGCGTCCAGAGGTGAGTAGATGGTAAGGACACAGAGGAAGCAATTGGAGACAGTCATTTTGAAAGTTTTGGCTCTGAAGAAAGAAATGGGAGAGCATGGCCACCTGGGCCTAGAACTGTTGTAGGGGAGGAACAGTAGGGAGATGTTGATAGGTGAAGGGGACTCTCACCAGTGGAGAGTGATTTGTGGTCACTGATGGACTGACAGCCCTGGAGGCAGGTGCACAGCAGATAGAGAATTAGCTCGGAATGGGAGCTGAGAGAGAGGCCTGAATGCCCTGTAATGAGGATGGGGAAGGTGCAGCGAGCTTGCACAGAGGTCTAGGGTAGGGGAGACCTACCTGTGAAGCATCAGCTCACCCAGAGATCTTTGAAGCCTCCTTGGGACTAGGACCATTATATCCTTAATGCCTAATGTGTTTCCCTCAAATTCACATATTAAAGTAATTCCCATGGCCAGGTGCAGTGGTTCATGCCTATAATCCTAGCATTCTGGGAAGCCAAGGCATGTGAATTGCTTGAGCTCAGGAGTTTGAGACCAGCTTGAGCAAAAGTGAGACCCCATCTCTACTAAAAAATAGGAAAATTAGTCAGGGCAGCACCTGTGGCTCAGTGGGTAGGGCACTGGCCACATATACTCAGGGTGGCGGGTTCAAACCCAGTCCTGGCCAAACTACAACAAAAAATAGCTGGGTATTGTGTCAGGTGCCTATAGTCCCAGCTACTTGGGAGACTGAGGCAAGAAAATCGCCTAAGCCCAGGAGTTGGAGGTTGCTGTGAGCTGTGACACCACAGCACTCTACTGAGGGTGATAGAGTGAGACTCTGTCTCAAAAAAAAAAAGGAAAATTAGTCAGGTGTTGTGGCCTGCACCTGTAGTCCCAGATACTCAAGAGGCTGAGGCAAAAGGATCGCTTGAGCCCATGAATTTGAGGTTGCTGTGAGCTGTGATGCCACAGCATGCTATGCAGGGCAAACAAAGTGAGAGGCTGTCTCAAAAAAACAAAAACAAAAGTAACCCCAGTACATCACAATGTGAGTGCATTTGGAGATAGGGTTTTTGAAGAAGTAATTAAGGTCAAACAAGGTCCTATGGGTGCATCCTAGTCCAACAGGATCAGTGTTCCTATAAGAAAAGGGACACCAGAGATCCACATACACCAAGAAAAGACCAAATAAGGACAGCGAGGAAGCAGCATCTGCAAGACAAGAACAGCCTCAGGGGAAACTAAGCTGGCTACACTTTGATCTTAGTCTTCCAGCCTCCAAAATTGTGGGAAAATAAATTGTTTAAGCCCCCTAGTCTGTGGCATTTTGTTATGGCAGTCCATGCAGACTAATACAGGAATAGGAGGAGGCGAGACAGAGGCAGGGGCTTTATGATGAAGTCACCAGCATTTACGGCCCTGACATATAGAAAAGAAGTTGTAGGCCAGGTGTGGTGGCTCACACCTGTAATCCCAGCACTCTGGGAGGTCAAGGCAGGCTGATTGCCTGAGCTCAGGAGTCCAAGACCAGCCTGAGCCAGAGTGAGACACCTGTCTCTACTAAAATGGAAAAAGTCAGTTGGGCATTGTGGTGTGCACCTGTAGTCCCAGGTACTCAGGAGGCTGAGGCAAGAGGATCACTTGAGCCCAGGAGTTTGAGGTTGCTGTGAGCTATGATGATGCATTGCAGTCTAGCCAGGGCAATAGAGTGAAATTCTGTCTGAACAATAAAAAAAGTTGTATTAAGCAATACAAGAAAAAGATACCTCCACCTGGATTTAGACAGATTGGTTGTAGATCCAGCAAGTCACATAAACTTCCTGAGCTTCAGACTTTTATTTGTAAAAAGGAGGTAACAAAATTCACCTCAGGGGGTTGTTGTGAAAGCAAAATGAAAACAAGATATTTAAAAACATTTAGCCCACTAATAACACGAACTGATATTATCTGGTAGGGCAGTGTATAAGTACGCTATGTTATTTTGTTAGTATTGTTGAGAGATAAATTCCTGGGCATAAGTGCCTGTATTCACACCTTGTCATTTGATGAGGAACTGGTGAGGGTGGGGCTGGACATGGTGCACATGTTGGTTCACATATAGGGCTTTGCACTGTATGGAACTCACCATAAAATATAACCCTAGGAAACCAAACCCAGGCTGACCCATATGATGCTTGCACCCTGCATTTTGCCTGGCACATGGTAGGCAGTCAAAAAGTATTGGTGAATACATGTGTGAAGGAGCAGTCACTGAGCATGTTAAAAAGACAACACCTATAAGCATCTGTTGGTAGGTATATCAGCCAACCATCTTAGGGTTACAAGTGGCAGAAACTCATTCAAACCAGCTTAAGCCAAGAATCTAAAATAAATTTTGAAAATTTAAAAATGGAAATGGAGAAGACCAAGTATGGTGGGTGGATCACACCTGGAATCCTGGGATTCTGGGAGGCTGAGGTGGGAGGATCACTTAAGGTCAGAAGTTTGAGACCAGCTTAAAGATCCTATCTTTATTAAAAATAAAAAAAATTAGCTGGGTGTTTTGGTGGGCATCTGTAGTCCCAGCTACCCAGGAGGCTGAGGCAGGAGGATCACTTGAACCCAGGAGTCTGAGGTTGCTATGAGATAAGCTGAACACCATGGTACTCTAGCCTTGGGCAACAGAGTGAGACACTGTCTCAAAAAAGAAAAAAAAATGGAGCAGGAATTTGTTGGCTTGGAGACTGACAAGTCCAGATGTCTATTTTAGGCATGGCCAGATCCAAGGCAGGGAACTATATATGGTAATCTTCTCTCCTCTTTTTCTCGGAAATATTGGCTTTACACCCAGGTAAGCACCCTCCACCTGCTGGTCCTGGCAGCCCCTTCAGGTTTCCACCCTTTAGACACCCAGCAATTCCAGGAGAAAGGGAACCTCCCTTTTCAAACAGTTCCAACTGGAGTCTTAGAGTGACTCTGAGCCACCCAACTGGAATCATAAGATCATCCTTATCCAATCAGTACAAATCTGGGGCCTCGGAGCAGGGGAGAGATTAATGTCCCAAGGGAAGAGTAGGGAGCTTTTTCCAGCAGAAGGGTGAGACTGGTTGCTGGGCAGGCACAGACCACTGCTGCCCACTGGACTGAGTATCTGGAAGAGAAGTCGGTAACTCACGAGTGACCAGGTAAAAGAGAGAGAAGCATGCTACCTGGAGGACACATGGGGATAAGCAGAGCTGTGCTGGGTCCAGGCGGGGCCAGGACCATTGGGGATGTCAGGAGGCTAGGAGTGCCTAGCCAAGGGGGCATGTGGTAGAACGGTTGCTAAAATTATTCTGATTCTCTGTTCATTCCTGAATCCACATGTTGTGCAATGTTATTTTGCTGTACCTCCCATCAAGAGTGGAGCCCCATTTTTCCCTCCCCTAGAATTTGGGTTGGCCTTGCTACTTGCTTTGACACAAGAATATGGCAGAAGGAATGGTGTGCCAGCTCTGAGCCCAAACCTCAAACCATCTTTTGTATCTTTGCTTGTCAGTCCTATTGGATGGCTGCCTGATATTTATCACGTAAACACACCTGGCTATGTATTTGAGTGTAAAATGAGAAACCACAGGAGCCTACCCAACTTTCCTAGCCAGGGCCCCAGATACCGGAGAGCTCTTTGTGATCAGAAAAGCTGCCCAGCTGACTCCCTGCTTGCTGCAGATGCATGAGTTACCCCGCTGAGCCCAACTCAGATGAGAACTTCCCAAATGACCCATAGATTCATGAATAGTAAGTGCCAGTGAGTGTGGGGACAGTTTGTTACATAGCATTATGGCAAGTAGATAACCAATACAAGGCATGCTAGGATGAAATTCTAACCAGTGTTTGACTTGCCAATCTATGCAGGCCAGAGGCTGGATTTCCTAGATCCCTCTAGGAAAATCAAGAAATTGATTTGTATGTGTTTCTTTCTTTCTTTTTTTGAGACAGAATCTTACTTTGTTGCACTTGGTAGAGTGCCCTGGTGTCATAGCTCACAGCAACCTCCAATTCTTGGGCTCAAGCGATCCTCTTGCCTCAGCCTCCGAAATAGCTGGAACCACAGGCACCTGCCACAATGCCTGGCTAATTTTTTAGAGAAGGGGTCTTGCTCTTGGTCAGGTCGGTCTCAAACACATGAGCTCAAGCAATTCACCCGCCTCGGCCTCCCAGAATGCTAGGATTATAGGCTTGAGGCACCATGCCCAGCCTGGGAGCATGAGTATCTAACACACAGGAAAATGCCATATAGGCTACCTGGGTGTGGACACCACCCCTAGCAGAATCTATGATCTCTACAGAACTCATGTGGAGATTTTAACTGACCTTCTGAAATGTTTTCAAGAGATGCTGGCACTGGGAATTTGCACAAACTATCCAGCTTGAGCTGCTAGGGAGAAATGTACCTCACCAGCCATAGCCCCCCTCCTTGAAGTACACATTTTGGTTTAACCATTTTTATATGGTAGCTGTGAGTAGGGAACAATAAAAAGAAGCAAGATGGCCTCAAAGAAAGGCCTGTGGGAGACTGGGAAGAATTGAATGGGTTCCAAATACTACCTAGGAGCAACATTAACCATTTGATGACAGTGTGAGAAAAAGAATCCAAGAGATAGGTTTAAAGCCCATTTCAGACTTTCAGAAAAAAGAGAAAAGCTAACAGGGGAAGCTGTCTAATACAGGCATCTGTCTACTGGAGAATGACAAAAGTGAAACAAGTCACACTCCCTCCCCGACCACACTCCTCCTGTTCCTAACATCCATACAACTCCCTCCTCTATCCTCAGACACATATAAACCAGCCTCTCAAATCTCAAAACATGTCCAAATGGTGCCATTTGCCCCCAAACCTCTCTGTTCACATGACCCTTTCCAGGGAATGTCATCACCCATCAGGTAAGAAACCCAGCAGTGGGCCACCAAATCCTGCTCACCCATAGCCTCAACATCTTCCTGTTCTCTCTGCCGCTAACCATGACAATCCCCATCGCATTCCCAATCTCCTCACTTTGAATCTGGCCACCTCTAAACTGGTTTGAGTTTGTCCACTGGAATAAAAACTCAATCCTGCAATCTGACTTAGTGTTTTCCTACTCCAGCCCTTCCCTATATCTCTCCCTGACCTGTTCTCCTGCCCCCACCTCAGGTGCAGCCAACTGCAATTTCTTCCAGCTCTCAAGATCCAGGCTTGCTCTCAAGCCTGCTCTGTGTTGCATGCTTTAGGGTGTCAGTCTCCTGGCTCCTGGACTCAGAAAGGGGTTCACACATCCTGGCATGCTCCAGCCAAGCTGCTAGGCTGGTGACAGACCCTACCCCAGGACAGCAGCCTCTCTGCAATCCACCTGTGGTCTCAGAAGGGGAACAGAGAAGGAGAGTGGGGCCAGTGGTTCTCGGACCCCTTGGGCAGGCTCCTCAGGAAGTCTGGGCCCAGCTAAAGGCAAGGGACTGAATGAGGGCGGGCAGGGAGGCCCCAGGCAGAGAAACAGCAGCTGAGGTAGCTGGAGGGTCAGGCTAGACAGGCCAGGCTGCTCAGGGTCAGGCAGGCAGTTGCTTGCACAGTGCCTGGGGTGCCACAGCACCGGTCTTCAGTGGCATCCAGGCGGCCCCGTTGGGTGTAGCCTCTGATGTTGGTCTCTGAGCTTAGGCCGCAGAGAAACCAGCTAGCCGCTATCACCAGGCCAAGGGAGAAACCATCCCGGAGCTGCGTGGGCCCTCTCCAGCCTGCAAGTCGCTGAGTGCTCGCTGGGGAGGAGGAATACAGGGGGACCATTGGTCAGTGGTTCCAGGAGCCTCAAACATCTTGTTCCTACCCCAGACTACCAGCACGGAGGCTGCGGTCCCCCTCATGGGGGTTGTGTGGACGTGTCACTCACTGGGAACCCACTCCCACTCTGGTCTTCTGGAGGACCCCTCTCATTTGCCCTTTGGCCCTGACCTCCCTGAAGGGGCCTTAAGGCCAACACCATGGCTTACCTCAAACTTGCTCATGAACTCCGCAAAGATGCCAAAGAATGCTTCAGAGGTAGTCGCCTTGGAATCCTCCCCAAAGAAGGCCAGTGCCTTGCCCAGCTCCTCCATGGCCTCACGCTGTAGCCCATCCAGTGCCCGAAGTGCTGGCTGAGCCGTCTCCAGGAAGGACTGATAGGTCTCCATTAAGGAAACAGCCAGCCTGCTGGGTGCCCCCAAATAGCACCCTAGCTGCCACACTCACTCTGGCTGAGCGAGTCCTTCAGAGGACCAGGCCCTGTGTCAGTGGAGAGGGATGCCCTGTTCAGAGGTGCCAGTCTCACTGCCCACTAAGCTCACCCAGGAACCTATAATAGCCATTGCAGCCTCAGGCCTTTCACTTTGGCTCTCTTCCCTGGCACTCTGCTCAGAGGCCATCAGTCCCTTTCCCCCCAACCACCCACTTACAATACCCCTTCTGTCTCTCTCTAGGCTTTTCTCTCTTTTCTTCTCTTAAATAGAGATAGGGTCTTGCTCTGTCACTCAGGGTGGAGTACACTGGCCCAACCCCAGCTTTTGCAGCCTCAAACTCCTGGCCTCAAGCAATCCTTCTACCTCAGCCTCCCCAGGTAGCTGTGACTACAGGAGCACACCACCACACTCAGTTAATTTTTTATTTTGTAGAGATTGGGTCTCCCTATGTTGCTCAGGCTGTTCTCAAACTCTCGGGCTCAAGCGATCCACCCTTCTCAGCTTCCCAAAGTGCTGGAATTATAGGTGTGAACCACTATGCCCAGCCCTCTTTTTCTATAGCATGTCACTATATGAAATTGCTTTCAAGTTCATTTTCTATCCTTTAAGTGCAAGCTTGTTCCCTGTATGTACCTCTAGTGTTTAGAACAGCATCTGATGCACAGTAATTCCTGGGAAAGATTCAGTGGCTGAATCGCTATCATTTTTTTACCACTTAAAACTGTGCCAAGCTTTGCTCTAAGCAAGCCTCTATACATTTTTAATCATCATAATACTTCTATGAGGTAGATTATCCCTGTTTCACATATAAAGAAACTAAAAGACAAAGGACTTTAGCAACTATCCCAGGACCACACTTTGAGTGCAGTGTCAGAGCTAGGGCTGAACCTGACAGCATCACAATCAGTGAATGAGTACAACAACCCCCTGTAATAGGGGTTCTTACTACCTCTTTTTACTGATGAAAAAACTGGGCTCAGGGTATGAGACTTGCCAAGAATCACATAGCCAGTGAGCAAATGAGTCAGGATTTGGGCCTTGGCCTGTCTGATGGATCAGGTCAAGTCCCTGCAGAGGCTGTCTTCTCTCTGGGGAACCCTCCCCAAGCCCAAGGAAGCAGGGAGACACCCCTAAACTGAGGGATACTAGAATGGATGAACCCTCACTTAAACAGTCTCAGTTTCAACATCTGCAAAATATCTAGGTATTATGTGGGTGTGAGGGGGTGACAGTGAGAAGCAGGTGAGTGTGAGGGGGTGACAGTGAGAAGAAGGTGCAGTATTTGCTCAGTGATACTCTGCAAGGCACTGGTCCACGATTCCGCCCAGGTAGCTTATCTGAGAGGGAGTGGGGATCTGAGGCCAAATTCCTACCTGGACACTCACCCCCACCAGACACCATGCTCTGTGTTTAGGTATACATGACGGGACTTTCCAGGTGGAGCCCTCCTGTCCTGGCCACAGGCACAGCCCCAAGAACTCTCCTCTTTGTCTAGCTTTGACCTCAGCAGGGAAAACCTTGTCTTCTCCTTCGAGGGTGGGGCCAAAGAGGGGGAGCAGGGAGGGGTGGACGTGCCCTTCTCTCCATCCTCTCCATCTGGGCTTGTCTCCCCCTCCTGGCCATGCCCGCCTGGGGGTGCTCAGTGGGAATGTCCCCTCATCCTTGACTGCCTTTGACTGGTAAAACCTGACAGGCCTCTTCTTGTATCTTGTGACTTAGGTCTGGGCTCCATTGTCCACGAGGATAGATGGGGCAAGGCAACAGCTTTGGGGCACTCAAAAGAGCTTGGGCTTCAGTTACACACAGACTTGACATATGCCCTTAGTTGTTGTTTTTGAGAACACAGTCTCACTTTGTTACCTGGGGTACAGTGTGGTGGCATCATCATAGCTCACAGCAACCTCAAACTCTTGGGTTCAAGTCATCCTCTTGCCTCAGCCTTCCAAGTAGCTGGGACTATAGTCACTCACCCTGATGCCTGGCTAGTTTTTCTATTTTTAATAGAGAACAGGTGTTGCTCTTGCACGGCTGGTCTTGAATTCCAGAGCTCAAGCAATCTACCCACCTCAGCTTCTCAGAGTGCTAGGATGACAGACATGAGCCACTGTACCTGGTCTGCACTTGGATTCTAAATGACCCAAGACAGAACCTCTTTCAGGACTCCGGGATGCCACAAAGTCTGTGTCCAGAATCTCTGGTGGGAGTCGGGGTCTGTAGTGGCTACTGGAGCCATAGCCAACTCTATCCAACCACCCAAGGGTCCAGCTTAATGCCAAGACAGTCTGCTCAGAGGATACTGCCATGACAACAGCAAACTTGTCCTCATTGGAGGGGGACATGCTCTGGCAGGCGGCCTGTATCTCACTGATGGTGCCATGGAGGTCAGCCAGATCACTGGTCAAGGCTCGTTGGTTCGCTGTAAGGAGGGCAACCAAAGCCTCATGGGGCCACCCTCCCAGAGCAGGACAGCATGCCTCTACCTCCCTGCCTATTCACCCAGCTTACCTTTGGCAGCCAAGGGCACAGTGGGCAGGTCCTGAGCAAAGCCCAAGAGTTCAGGGAAATGCTGGCTCAGTGATTTGGCAAGGATGTGCAGGAAGGTGGACTTCCCATCCACTGTCTTGGTGGAGTTCAGCTGCAAGTGAACCCCAACACACATACTCCTCAAGTGCCCCCTGCTCACATGGGCCCAGCTTCTCCTAGACTGTGGCATCAATTCCAGGCCTTTGACACTCTCTTTGCAACTCTCCTTCCCCCTTCCACTTTCCTACATCCTGAGACTTGGCTTGGGGAAGCCACTTTCTCCCATGCCATCCCCAACCTCTGCAGTCAAGTCCTCGCCTCAGTGCAGCTAGCTTTTCCTCCTGGCAGGAGAGCCGTCCCTGATCACAATGTTCTTTCCTCCCATCTGCCACATCTTGTGTTAGGCATGACCTCAACGCCTCGCTGGCTGGTACTGTAAGCCAATCCATTACTGTCAAGTGACTGCTCACCTCTGTCAAAAAATTGATCTTGAAGCCCGTGGTCTTGTTGGTTTTGGGCTGTCCGTCGTTAAGATAGTTTCCCATTGCTAGCACAAACTGTGGAGAGAAGGCAGGTGGATCCTGCCCAGGTCTTCATCCTCTCAACACCCCACCCCCGGCCCAGCTATCTGGATGCGCCTCCATGGGAGAGGAGCACAGAGCATACCCGGGAGGGGATGGCTCCTGACCTCCAAGATTTTGGCGAGCTTCCGGCTATTCTTGAGCTCAAGAGAGGCCTGGCGCAAGCACTCGAGGCTGCCTCTGATCTCCTCTGTCTTTTCCTGTAGGGTGGCCTGGAAGTGGAGGCTGCGCAGACGGGTCTTGTATTCGGGAACCGAAAGCATCTGCCGCGGAGACAGGGCCAGGATCCAACTATCCCCCCAGTGTATTCACTGCCCCTCCCCACCTGGGTTGGGGGCCAGCTGGCTGCCTGGGCTGGTGTCCGTAGAAAAACAAGGACGACCCTTAGGGGAACCTGCATCCCATCCACCTCAGACTCCGGGTGGAAACTGGCTGCTAGAGGTGTAAAACTGGGACTAAGAAGCGTAATCACGGTGGCAATACCCAAGGGGTGCGGGGCCAAAGCAGTCCCCCGGCCACAGCGCGAGCCCTGAGACCGCCAAGGCCACCGGGCGGGAGTTGCGTCCGCCTCACCTGCAGGACGAACTGGTCGGGTTCGCTGAGGCGACCGGGCGCCTCGCGGAAGGCTTGGTAGCGCTGTTCCTCGTCGGCGTCGGGTGCGAAAAGCAGCAGCTGTGCCAGGTGCGCGGGCTCCAGACGCCCAGGCTCCATGTTCATGAGCACCTGCCGCAGCTCCGCCGGGCTCAGCTTCAGGTGCGCCAAGAGAATGGCTGAGGGCAGGGCCACGAGGTGAGCAGGGGCGGGGCCAGGTCTTCCACATGGCCTGGGCTACGGCGTCCCGGGAGAGGGGAAACAAGCACCGGGGGCGGGGCCTGCGAGAGGCCGGGTAGCGGCAAGGCGGGGGCGGTTCAGAAACCTCAGTCCTTCCGCGACCGACTAAAGGGCTAGGGCGAGGTTCTCCGAGACTCACCCACTTAAAAGGCTGGGTGGGGGCTGTGGGGGAGGGGCCAGGAACCAGGGGCGGACCTGCGAGGGGCATTGTGGAGGATGCGGCTGGAGGCCGGGTCCCAACCCGGCAGCCGATCACCGACTGAGGGCGGAGCCGATACCGGGTGCATCCGAGGCCGGCACCTGCGCCCGCGTGTGATCCCGCTAGCTGTGGGGTCTGGGAGGGGGCCTTCACCCAGCCGGGCAACTGGGGTCCGGGCGCCTACAGTCTAATCTGTGTCACCCCCCCGGGCAGGTGTGAAGCTTTGCGGCCCAGACGGAGGGCTACCGCCCCACCCCCCGCACCCCTAGGGGGTTCCTCGCCCCTCACAGGTGTTGTAGGCCTTCTTATGGGACAGGATCTCCACCACCTCCTTCTTCTTGAAGGGCTCGGGCCTGGGCATCGGCTCTGGAAGGGAAACTGGACAGTTTAAGGAGGAGAGGCTAGGCCGAGAATGCCGTGGGAGGGCCTTGGAGGGGTGTGGCCACAGCCAACAGTCAAGACCCCATCCCCCAGTATGACCCTGACTGAGTTGACTCCTGGTGTCCACAGTCCCCTCATTCCTCAAATTGTAGACCATCAGGTCTAGTCAGACACACAGCTTGTGTGTATCATGCCCCTCCCATCCCATCCACTGCCCAAAAATGCCCTCTCTCCCCTGTGCCTTTGGGAAACAGCTGGCAGAGCTTTCGGCCTTTCAGATGATTCTTGAACCAACTAGGGCCTTTCTCCTCCATCCTGGGACCACCTGCCACACACAACAACTATGGCGGCTTGGAGTCCCGCTCAACAACTAACTATAGGGTGATAACCAGAAAGGGGTGATAGCAAAGGAGATCGGAAGATGTATTTGAGGAAGCCTCCTGTCCACCGTATTCTGTGCAACTTTGAGCAAATTACCTAGCCTTTCTGTACTTCCACAAGAAGTAGGTTGATTATAGTATGTACCTTATAGAATTGTCATGGGATTAATTTAGAAGTGAGAATGTCTAATATTTGGTCAGCACACAATAAATGCCAGTTATTATTATCTCCACTTTGAGACTGAAGAAACTGAGCATCTGAGAAATCAACTCCAGGCTTGAAGGTTTGAAGATGAATTAGGTAAACAGCAGTCAATGCAGCCCTCGGGGACTCTAAGCCTGGGGATGCTACAGGAGATAAGTGGGTGGGCTGCCACAGTTGGTGTGGCATCTGGGATTCCCCCAGGGCCCTCAGGCCCACTCACTAGCAGGTTTCTGGGTGCCAAAGTGGAGCTCCAGGTCAAGGTATTTCACCATGTCACTCAGCTTATCGTAGTCAGAGTCTTCCCCAAGCTGTAAAGGAGGGTGGGAAGCTCAAAGTAGGAAGAACAACAGTGGCAGGACTGTTCTCCCCTATCCCCACATTCAGGGCTTTTTTGGGGGGTCCATGAGGGAAAGCACCACTCAGGCCTTGGGAAGAAGCCAAAAGAGGGAGGAAACTACAGGAGAGGCCAAATCATCGAAGTCATCAAGTGGTATGCCAGCAACTCTTAAAGTTAAAAATACATTGGCAGGGCTTGTAGCTCAGTGGTTAGGATGCCGGCCACATAAACCAAGGCTGGCGGGCTCGAACCTGGCCCCAGTCAGCTAAAACAACAATGATAACTGCAACAACAACAAAAAAATTAGCCCGGCACTGTGGCGGGTGCCTGTAGTCCCCACTACTTGGGAGGCTGAGGCAAGAGAATTGCTTAAGCCCAAGGAGTTGGAGGTTGCTGTTAGCTGCGATGCCATGGCACTCTACCCAGGGTAACAGCTTGAGACTCTGTCTCAAAAATATATATATATATATATATATATACACACACACTCATATGTGAAACTCTAGTCATGCAGAAGCCAGCAAGGGGCTGGAGCAGGAGACATAAAGGATCTGTGAAGGGGTAGAGTCTACCAAGGCAGCTAAAGGTGGTTACTGAGGGGTCTGGCCCTGTTTCCAGGCCTTCTTGGATGACAGTATGTTCACTGGAGCTGCCCTAGGCAGAGGGAGCCAGTCCTGTGAGTGCTGAAGCTGTGAAAACGCAGGGGCTAGATGCTGGACAGGTGGTGGTGATGAATGGTCCAGATGAGAGGTATCTGGGGCTAAGACAGAGAGTCAGGATGGGCAGTTGCCAAAAGGAGAGAAAGACAGGCAAAGAAATGGCCACAAGTCAGGTACATCAGGTATGGGTTTGGACGTGGCCAGATGTGTGACCTGTGTTCTTGTGTCCAACTTCAGTAACCAGTGGAAGAACCATCTAAGGCTGGTAGGACTGAGGTCTCCAGGAGACCCCATAGGTTCCTGTTTGTGGCCTTGTCCCACTAAGCATCTTTATTAGCAACATGGAAAGGCTCCCTGGAGACATGGGCTGATATAATCTTGGCTGGGAGGGCAGGAGACAGAACCAGGACCCAGGAGATGGCAATAGGGAAAAATGACAGGCATGCCTTGTATAGTGTGGCTACATATGAGAACATGCTATTGGTCCCAAGAAGATGAAGAAACTGGGGTTGAGAATGATGGTGGGCACGAGCATTGGGATGGGGTAGCCCCAAAAGCTGGAAGGACCACAGGTCATATTAAAATGAATGTGATGTCCAGGTCAATGAAAGCGAGAACCCTGTTCTCTCCTATAAGCTGGTTGAGCCCCACTGGGGTTCCATATGGGGCCTGCTCTTTGACAGGGACATGGCCACTGGATTGTAGGATTAGAAACTACATGCTAGGGAAATGACCTAAAAAACAGGGGTAGGGTGAACTTTGTTCATCTTATAGGTTGGTTGTACAGGTTGGTTGGTCTGTAGACAAGGGAATATACTTTCTCTGCCTGATTTAAAGGGCCAGACAGAAAACAGGGCATGGGAATCTTAGGGAAGAGAGATTTCAGAAATACAAAGAATGGTTAAAATTGTCCAGTGTGGGAAGGAAGTCTCTGACAGGTAGTGAGGTCCCCATAACTGAAGGTGTTCAAGTGTATACTAGCAGTGATGTGTGGGAGGAAATTTAAGCATCAAAGTGGAAAGGTGCAGGCTGATGTACAGTAGTTTGGGCTAGCTGCCCTTTTAAAAGTCTAAGAAAACTAGTCCAGCTTCAAGAGTGATCGGTTTCAAGGGTGGGCATGGCAGCATTTTCAGTTGTCCACAGTGTATCTTTGGCTTCAATACCCACACTGAACACCAAGCATGGGCATGTTCTTGGGCTGGGCCTCCACTCATCCTCTGCTTGGGGTGGAGGGGAGCAGGGGCTGTTCCAGCTCATATTGGAAGAGGCCCAGAGGATGGGTTTTTTCTTCAATGCTGCGGCCCAGGCCATCCTCCCCTGGTTCAAGGCACCAGTGGGCCCCAGGTCACCCACCTGACCCCAGATGGTGCCTTCTGAATTCTCCACCTGCTCCCACCGCAAGCGCTTGACGCTCATGTGGCTGGTCTCACTGCGCCGGTGACCCAGGCCCCGTGATAGCAAGGGAGGTGCACAGGGCACAGGTGGGGGCAAGGGCGGTGGGGGTGGTGGAGGGACTGGGTGACTGAGTTGGGTAAGGGGCTTTGTCAGTGCCTGAGTGGGGCCCCGGGGCCCATCAGAGGTACGGGAACTGGGCTTGGGGTCATGAAAAGGCAGGGGTGGCGGTGGTGGGGGGCTGAGTGGGGGTGGGGGGATATGGTCGGAGATGGAGGAATAGGTCAAGGAGCTGCCTTCCTCGCTGCTGCTGACACAGTCGCTAGCACTGCTCCGTTCGTTGGTTACAAAGCTGCCCTGGTCATCGTGGAAGCTCATCTTGGGGGGAGAATGAGAAGAGAGGGTGAAGCTAGGCCCAGAGAGACTGGGAAAGGTACATGTGTGAAGCATGGGGCAAGGTGAGGGAGAGTGGGCTAGCCTGGATTAGCCTCAGGCTATGGGTGGATAGTCTGTCTGAGAGAGTATAGGATAGTCTGGGACAAGGGGTGTGATTGGGATAGCTTGAGCCAGGGAGTGGGCTAGCCTGAAACAGATTCTCAGACAGACTGGGACAGGCAGAGGGGTAGCCTGGGGAAGATCCTGAGGGCAGTGGGCCTCTTGCAGAAGCCCAGGGACAGGGTTTGCCTTGCAGACCTCCACACCCCACCTCACCTCCTGCCCTCCATGCCTGTTTGCATGCCCACCTCCTCGTAGTCATTCTCGGGGGTTAAGAAATCATCCACGATGGTGACCCGGGGACCAAGTTGTTCGCTCAACACATCCAGGAAGCGATCCGTATCTCGGCTTCGCATGGGCCGAGAGAAGGTGAAGAGCTTCCTGTGGCTGGGTGGGCAGCCAGGGTCTGGGCTGGGGGGGCTGTCAGGGGCTGGCTGTGGGGAAGGTGCCCTGCTGCTGTCCAGGCTGGCATAGGGATGGGACTCGGAGCTGCTGGGGGAGGCCAGGGCCCCTGAGCACAGCGGGTGGTAGCAGGGGGAGGGCAGGAGCCGCTCGCTGGGCCACGAGATGCCGGACAGGGTCCTGGGTCCTGAGGTGGGGGATGAAGCATGAGGACCCCTCTTTAGCTAGCACTTGGGTCCCAGGTACAGGCTGAAAGGAGGGTCCCACAGGGTAGGTGGGTTCTGTGTCCTAGGGCATTCCACTTTCCCTCTGTGGGCACAGTACGGGAAGACCCTGGGTGACCAAAGGCTGGAGCAGCTTAGAGGAAGCACCACTAGGGACCAAGACAAGCCAGACTGCAGCTCATCTTGGAATGGACACCAGGGGTTCCAGCCAGGACTCACAGAACACAAATCAAAAGGCCAAAGGCCTTCTCTAGCCCAGACCAAAGGTCATGAGAAACCCCATGCCCACTAGGTTCTAGGTTCACTGGAGCCTCTCCCAGGACTCCTGCCTTCTGAGCTGCAGAGAAACCATCTTCCCATTTGAGCCATTCACACAGCAATGTGTGCACTTAATAGTTTACCCAATAGCTATAAGCTAACTTGGAGACCGCTTTGGGGCAGCCCTCTGCTTTCTTGATCCACAGCCAAGCAACAGGGAACATGAGAGGGTCTGAGCCCTTACCCATGAGTGGAGGCCTCTGGGGGTTCACCACAATCTACAGGAGAAACTTCAGGGGTGTGCCTGAGGGTGGGATAATACCTGACATGCAGTCAAGATGGCCAGTGCTGTCCTCAGGACTCAGAGCTGGCTGAACCCTACCTGCAGTGACTGCTGGGCTGGGGCCTGGTGGGGATGCCCGAGATTTGGACACAGTCCCCATCTTCCCTTTGAAGCTGCTGTTCAGACGAGACTCAAGCTCTGCATAGACGGCTGACATCTGGGGGGAAGCACAGGTGAGTCCAGCCCACCCCCACTTCCCCTCATGGCTCCAACATGGCTCAGAGGCCAGACCTGGGTGGACTGGGAGACAGAGATCTGTCATAGCAGCAGCCACAAGGGTACCTTGACCTGGGCCTTCTGGGCCCAGCCCCAGGGGCCACCCATTCCCCACCTGTACTGACACCATGTGGAAGCAAAGGGAAGGTCTCACCATTTTGGGGTTGGGAGTCTCAGGGAGGGATGTGCCATCACCTGCCTGGCGCTCGCCTGGGATCAGAGGAAGAGGCATCTCAGGGCAGTCACCAGGACCTGCCAGGGAATGGGGTCTAGTTACCACATCTGAGTTCTAAAGCTCAGGCCCCAGCCAAGACCCAACAGCCCTGCAGACTTAGGAGGGCCACCACTCAGCCCTGCTTACCCGCATTCCCTGGGAATTCTCATCTCACCAAGACCATTTTGTAAGTGGAAAAACTGAGCCCAAGTTGCACCTTCCCACCTGTTGCAAACTTACCGCAGCTGAGGCCAGCTTCCATGCCCTGGGACCGAAGGCTGCGGCGGCACATTGAGGAGCCTCTCAGGGAGCTCCGTGGCTGAAGCTCAGGAGTAGGCTCTGGTTCCAGGTCAGGCTCAGGCTCCAGGTCCAGCTCAGGCTCTGCTTCTGCTATGGGACATGAGGGCCCCGTATCCTTAGAGCCAGTCAAGGAGCCTCCCCAAACAGGGAGAAGTCATCTGTTCTAGTGTGTGGATCCCAGGCTGTGGGGCTTACCATATTTGCCTCTAGGAGAATTCTGGAGGCAGGGAAGCACTGGGGTGAGAAATCAGACACCGGGAACAGGAGGAGCACCTAGGTGCTCCTAAGGACAAGGGCTCTAGTGGGGATGGCCAAAGCCCACCCCAGCTGGGCTTCTCCCATGACGAGAGCCTAGGTCTTTATGTGTCCATGACCTCAAGGCTCTGTGCTTGGACCAGGCCTAGTCACTGCTGTCCATAGGGCTTGTCAGGTGTAACAGAAAGTTCTAGGTCTAGGCAGATGTGAGGCATATGGGGCTGGGGCCATACTTCTTTGAGCTACAGGCGCTGCCCAGCCACCCCACTATGTATGTTTTAATCTTCATAACAGCTGTGTGTGGTAGATGCTATTATAGCTGCTCAGTATGGACCCTGAGCTTGTTTTTTATTGGTGGAGGGATAAAGTCTCACTTTGTTGCCCTCAGTAGAGTGCCATGGTGTCACAGCTCACAGCAACCTCAAACTCTTGGGCTCAAGTGATTGATCCTCTGCCTCTGCCTTCCAAGTAGCTGGGATTACAGCCACCCGTTGCAATGCCTAGCTATTTTGGATTTCAGATCTTGCTCTTGCTCAGGTGTCTTGAACTCCTGAGCTCAAGCAGTCCACCTGCCTTAGCCTCCCCGAGTGCTAGGATTACAGGTGTGAGCCACCATGCCCGGCCTGGACCCTGAACTTCTTGCTAAAACCCTCAGCCCTCCCCCAGAAAATAGTTAGTCCCTAAGACCACAAATAGTAAGCACATAGTATATAGCAGATCTGCAGGGACTGTCACAGTAGGCACTGTCACAGTGCCTAGAACAGGGTTGATTCACAGGGTATGGCCCACTTCCCATTCACACTACCTAAACAATGAGTGCACGGTTTGGGGGATGTTCATTTGGGGGGTATGTTGTAATGGGCAGGCAGCAGCAGGAAGCTGAGGCTGCACACAGCCCCACAAGCCTGTGAGTGTGCATGTGAGAGCACAATGGGAGCCCACCAGCCAGGTGTGATCCAACCATATGCTCACAATCCAGGCAGTATGTGCTGGCGTGTCTGTAAACAGCAACCATACGAATTTCTGGATCTATGCCACACTTCCCAGAATACAAAGCCAAGTCACTGAGATCACTCCCATTTTGGGGTGAGAAATTTGAGACCCCAGGTGGTTAGGTGATAAATCAGGTTGTGCTGCATAAAAGTGAAGCTGAGAAGGCTCGGCGCCTGTGGCTCAATGAGCTAAGGCGCCAGCCACGTACACCTGTGCTGGCGGGTTCGAGTCCAGCCTGGGCTCGCCAAACAATGACAGCTGTAACCAAAAAATGGCCGGGTGTTGTGGCAGGTGCCTATAGTCCCAGCTACTTGGGAGGCTGAGGCAGGAGACTCGCTTGAGCCCAGGAATTGGAGGTTGCTGTGAGCTGTGATGTCACAGCACTCTATCCAGGGTGACAGCTTGAGGCTCTGCCTCAAAAAAAAAAAAAAAAGTCAAGTTGAGAAGATACATCTATGGGACCAAGTGTGGGCCAAGGTCTCATGTGTTAAGCATGTATTTGCATGGCAGGTAGGCACATCTGTGGGGGCTGTAAGACCTCACAGGTAAGAACAGGTAGGTAGCTGTTTCCCTGGGAGGCTGGGCAGCCAGCAGCTGCAGGCAGAGAAGTGGTGGGGCAGAGGATGCTTACCTGTCATGGCTGAGTAGCCCAGGAAGCATGCAATTTTCTCCTGACAGAGCTCCTGCTCCTCATAGGTCAGCAGCTGGTAAATAAACTGCCAAAGGACCTGCTTGGCAGGTGTGTCCAGAACAGGGTAGACATCAACAATGAGAGTGTCAATGTTTCTGGAAAGGGGGTACAGAAACAAGAGGTTCATTACTTAGGGGTTCACCATGATGAGTGGGGTGTGGGTAGACATGGATGGTACTTTCAGATCACAGAGGTTGGCCTCAGGTACTGCCCCTGCCCTTGAAAGAAAGAGAAGTGGGCAGGAAGGCAGATTCCGTGCCAAGCAAGTCAGATTCAAATCCTGGCTCTGCCACTTACCAGCTAAGTGACCTTTCTCAAGTTACTTAACTTCTCTGTGTCTCAGTTTCCTCATCTGTAAAATGGGGACAAAAATAGCATCTACCACACACAGCTGTTATGAAGATTAAAACATACATAGTGGGGTGGCTGGGCAGCGCCTGTAGCTCAAAGGAGTATGGCGCCAGCCCCATATGCCGGAGGTGGCAGGTTCAAACCCAGCCCTGGCCAAAAACTGCAAAAAAAACCCCCCCAAAACAAAAAACAAAGTGGGGTGGCGCCTATGGCTCAAGGAGTAGGGCGCCAGCCCCATGTACCGGGGGTCATGGCTTGAAGCCTGGCCCTAGCCAAAACTGCAAAAAAAAAAACATACAAAGTGTACCAGGAAAACTGACTCACTAAATCAGGAATTGGCAAATGATGGCCTGTAGGCTAAAACTGTGCCCTTGTCTCCTTTTTTTTTTTTTTTTTGGCCGCGGCTGGGTTTGGACTCTCCACCTCCAGCATATGGGGCCAGCACCCTGCTCCTTTGAGCCACAGGCGCCCCGCCTTGTCTCTCTTTGTAAAGAAAGTTTTATCAGAACGTGGCCATACCCATTTATTGCCTATGCCATATATAGTCTCTGGCTATTCCCAAAATACAACAGTAGAGTTGAATAGTTGTGAGAGAGCTCTGCATGGACCTAAAAAAAATTACTACATGTATTTGCCTCTTTGTAGAAAGTTTGCTAACTTCTGAATTACCTGGGAAAATACAGGATCCTTACATAATACCATACATATAGGTGAACTCTAGGTGAATGAAAAACCTAAAATTTAAAACACCAAAACCATAAAACCAAAAATGTGATGAGTTTGATTATACAAAATCAAGGAGATCTGTTCAAAGAAGCACAATTTGAACAGATTAATATTAGATATAACAAAACTAATAATAGAAGTAACAGGGAAAGGATATATACAATGTCTAAAATCAATAAGGAATCAGTATCTAAAATATATAAGGAACTCATGCAAATCAACAAGAATAAAAAACCCCAAAGGGTATGAACAGGTAATTTACAGAGAAAAACACAGAAAAAGTTCACAAGTATATAGAAGATGCTTAAAATAATTAGTAATCAAAGAAAACCACATAGGCTTGGTGCCCGTAGCTCAGTGAGTAGGGCGTTGGCCACATACATCAAGGCTGGCAGGTTCCAGCCTGGCCCAGGCCTGCTAAACAACAATGATAACTGCAACCAAAAAAATAGCCAGGCATTGTGGCAGGCACCTGTAGTCCCAGCTACTTGGGAGGCTAAGGAAAGAGAATCGCTTAAGCCCAAGAGTTAGAGGTTGCTGTAAGCTATGACGCCACTGCACTCTATTGAGGGTGACATAGTGAGACTGTCTTAAAAAAAAAAAGAAAACCACATAAAAATAACAAGATGTCACTTGTCACTTTATGGCTAAAAGACTAGCAAATATTAAAAACTGGATAGTGCTACCATGTGATCTATGAGAACTGTCTGCCATTATTATCAATTAAGTGTACACAGAGCAATGTGGACAGAGCTAAACACATAGTAATGGGTGAAAAAGTCAGACACTAAATGTCATACCTATACATAGCACAATGATGTAAAATTTAAAAAACACATCATACTAAGCAGCAATGCCCACTTTTCAAGAACACCTTCAAACAAAAGGACACCTATTAAGCTCCTCAGACCTTTGCAGGAGAAAGCAATGGGAAGAGCGGAGTTAAAGAGAATGAAAATGTTCACCACTGGACAAATGGATGAATGAAATGAGGTACAGTCATACAAGGGAGTATTATTTGACTGTAAAAAAGGAACCAAGTACATTCTATAACTTGGATGAACCTTGAAAACATTATGCTAAGTGAAAGAAGCCAGACATAAAAGTCAACATACTATATGATTCCATTTATATTAAAGTCCAGAATGGGAATATCTACCAAAACAGAAAGTAGATTGGTGGTTTCTTAAGATTAGGGCTGGGGACAAAGGAGTAGGGAGAGTTGCAGTGAGAGTTTTTGATGTGATGAAGTTCTAAAATTGACAAGATATGAGTATGGTTATACATATTTGTGAATATACTTAAAACCACTGAATTGTATACTTAAAAGGGTGAATTATATAGTATGGGAAATATATCTTACTAAAACTGTTTGGCTGGACATGGTGGCACTATGGGAGGCCAAAGCAGGAGGATTGCTTGAGCACAGGAGTTTGAGACTAGCATAGGCAACATAACAATACCTCGTCTCTACAGAAAATTTAAAAATTAGTCTGGTATGGCCAGGCTTGGTGGCTCACACCTGTAATCCTAGCACTCTAGGAGACTGAGGTGGGAGGATCCCTTGAGGTCAGGAGTTTGAGAAGAGCCCGAGCAAGATCGAAACCCCATGTCTACCAAAAATAGAAAAAAGTACCTGGGCATTGTGGCAGGTGCTTGTAGTCTCAGCTACTTGGGAGACTGGGCCACGAGGATCACTTTAGCCTAAGACTTTGAGGTTGCTGTGAGCTATAGTGCCACGGCACTTTATGTAGGGTGACAGAGTGAGACTCTGTCTCAAAAAAATACATATTAATTAAAAAAATATTAGCAGATGTGGTTGGCATGTACCTGTAACCCAAGCTACTCTGGAGGCTGAGGCAGGAGGATCACTTGTGCCCAGGAGTTCAAAACTGCAGTGAGTTATAATCACATAACTGCACTCCAGCCTGTGCAACATAGTGAGACCTTGTCTCTTAAAAATATATATAAACTGTTTAAAATAAATATATATATTATATATAAACTGTTTAAACACAATAAAAGCATACAAACAAGTGATGGGCTTTGCACAGACCATGATAATGACCCCATGGACCAAGGAGGATAAATGCAGCCTGTTGAAGTGGAGGTGCAAAAGAAAGACACCCATCCTACCCTCAAGGCCCTGGCCCATGTACCCAGAGATGAGACTATCAGGAGGGTCCTGCTAACAATGGGACAGGTGGTCTTTTTCTAACTTACTTGCTTAACTTCATATAGAACCTGACTCCAACAGGAGGTGTCAGAGTCAGGGTCTATCCTAGGGTAGCCCAATCACCCACCACCTTAGAGACCCTGGTACCAGCTACCACCTTCATGGAGCCTCCTCAAGGTGAATGGGTTGAAGAGACTCAAGCAGGGAGAACAGGATGTGTGTCTGAGCAGGACTTGGGACACACCACAGGTCAGGTCCCTACCACCATTCTGGCCCAGCCACCTGTGCTGGAAGAAGCTCTCTAGGGCCCGGCAGACCCCATAGCGCTCAGGAGGTGTGAGAAGATGCTCTAGCTGCTGGCTGAAGGTCCGTCCTTGGACTCGAATGCTGGATGGTAGGATCTCCGCCACCCACTGCAGGGAGGTGAGCGCTGATGATGGGTTGGGAGAATCCAAAGAATCAGAGTCTGCTGGGACCACAGGCAAGAGAGGCATGAGTGACCAAGAGTCCTCAGGCCAGATGCAGTTTCTCTGGCAGGTGTGGCCAGAAAATTTTCCAAGCTGGGGTGTGACATCCAATGCCTCCATGCACCTGCTATCCAAAGCTGGGTACAGGGACAAGGACAGAGGAACCACTGGGGCAGGGTCCCTCAGGCTGAGTATGGGAGGAGGGTTTACAGCACTACCTGGGGGGCAGCCCTGGGAAGAAAAGCCGCAGATTTGGGGCCAGAGCAGAGTCCTCTGTACACTCATAAGTCCCCCTCTTAGTGGCCTGGGTCTCTGTGGGCCAAGGAAGCCACGTGTCAGTGAGTGTCTCACCGCTAGCAAATGGGATGAGCCCTTCCTCCACAACCAGCGTGGGCATTGCTCCACTTCCCTGCAGCATGGACACCACCTTGTCGTGGGAGCAGTTCCTGCCAAGCAGAGACAGCCCGGGAGGGCCTGACTGGGGTGAGCCCTGTCCATGGCCACCAACCAGACCTCCCTGTCCTGACCATAGGGGCCACACATCAAGTCCACAGTTGTGCCATTCTGTGTCCTTAGTATGAAGCTGGGTTATTTTGGGGTTGGAAGGATGAACTGGGGTCCTGGCCAGCACAGGGGTGTAGACTGCCCCTGGAAGAGGGACAAACCCTGGGGACCAACTGGTTAAAGGAGATCTGGACTATGGCCTGGGTGTCCCAAGAGTCTTGGCAGAAGGTACAGCACCAAGCTCTGGTTTCCCCAATAGCCTCTGACCTCATATCCAGTCCGTTGAGAAAGAGGATCCGGTCACCTGACTTGAGGGCAGCATTGTCAGCTGGACTCCCTGGAAGCAAAAAGAGAGGGTATGCTGGCTCAGAGCCTGTAGCTCAAGTGGCTAAGGCGCCAGCCACATATAACAGAGCTGGTAGGTTCGAATCCAGCCTGGGCCTGCCAAACAACAACTACAACCAAAAAATAGCCGGGTGTCGTGGCGGGCACCTGTAGTTTCAGCTACTTGGGAGGCTAAGGCAAGAGAATTGCTTAAGCCAGGAGTTGGAGGTTGCTGTGAGCTGTGACATCACAGCACTCTACCCAGGGTGACAGCTTGAGGCTCATAAAAAAAAAAAGAAAGAAAAGAAAAAAGAGAGGGTGTGCTAGTCAGCAGGGCAGGGCCCCATTCTGGAAGCCAGACACTATTTTCCTACCATACAGGTGAGACATGAAGACTCAGACACACAGGCATGGGTGGCAGAGGAAAGTCCCATCGGGTCAGCAGGCCATAGTCTTGGCACCTCTCTGATCTCAGCTGCTATAAGGACCTAATGCCATAGACAGGAGTGATCCCTGGAGGGTAGGATCATCAGTTAGGCCCTGAGTTGGGAGAGAGGCAAAGTCTTGAGGACAACACCTCTGTAGTTATCTATACTCATTGCAGGACAGCTCCCACACTGCTCTTAGCCCCTCAGATAAAAGTCCATGCTAGGGATTCCTCTTTTCAGAGAGAATGTGTTTGATAAGAGGATGGAAGTCTCCTCTCTCAGGCTTGGAAATATGGTGTATTAATCATGTTTCCCACCCCCCCACCCGGAGTTCCTGATGCTTTGATATCTTGAAGGCTGGCAGAGGCTGGACGACTGGCCTCTAAGCACCTTTGATGAAAAATAACTT
This sequence comes from Perodicticus potto, assembly GCA_963574655.1. Taxonomy (NCBI): domain Eukaryota; kingdom Metazoa; phylum Chordata; class Mammalia; order Primates; family Lorisidae; genus Perodicticus; species Perodicticus potto. Next base: position 26,814 of record CAUYRH010085288.1, read on the forward strand.
TGATGAAACTAATTTTACCTTAATGAAAACCAACTGATCCGGAGCAACCACCACCTTGATGAAGCTCATACTCCACTACACTACACTAATCCCCTCTGGAACCTGGGCAAGGTACCAGACAACTAGGGACAACCACCACCTTGATGAAGCTCATGCTACACTTCACTAATCCCCTCTGGAACCTGGGCAAGGTACCAGACAACTAGGGACAATCATTATGACCAGAGAAACCTGCCAATCCTAAACTTGCTAGGTCTGTCCTCCCATTCCTTTTCTGAAAACTACAATAAAGGCTCTTGACCACATTGTCCCTCAGGCCCTCTGTCTATCCCCTGAACAACCAGGTACCATCCCCCACCACCACCCTGCCCCATGGTGTGTCATGCCCCCTCCTCTTGGGAACTTCAAGTGATGAACTATGTTTTCAATGGCAGTTGTCTCTTGATCTGTGGGCTATCTGTGAATAATAATAAAACCTGCATGTTTAAAACACATGGGAGCAGTGAATTCTCAGTCTTTGCCTTGATGGCCCTGAAGGTCAGGGCCTAACCTAGTATCTAACACCTAGAGAGGGTGGATAAGTTGGCTCCTATGGATGGAGATATTTTTTCCTTTCTGCCTCTTTTGTTAGTCATCACTCTAAATTTGATTGGGAAACAAGTAGGGGAAATGACAAATGGCTAAATGATAAATACTCTTAAAATTGTGAATACTGCTCTTTTGAGGCTGTGCAGATTGTCCTGAGTGGAAGGGGAATAGTCAAGGAAGACTTCCTGGGAGAAGTGGGATGGGGGGAAGTCCTTTCCTTGGATTAAAAATGAGAGAGGGTGATGACAGCGGCTAATCCACTCTTGCTTGCCTGAAAGGGGTGGTAGGGCCAGAAGCGATGTCAAGGGGATCAAATATCACTGGGTCAGGAATCAGGAGATCCCAGGTTTTGGTCCTTGATTTGCCAGAACCTCTCTGGGCCTTAGTTTCCCCCTCTGCAAAACCTCTCATCTAAGCATCCATTTGTCTTTCTGTACCAGGAAAGGCATATGATTTCTAGCCTGCAGGATGGGATGGAAAGAACAGCACACCTGGATTTGAACAAGCCCCTAGGCAAGTATCTCTGGCTACATGTCTGGGAGAAACAGGGAGATGAAGGTAGTGGTGGCATGGCCAGGAGAGCTACATCCAAAGAGGAGAGATTAATAATTTCTTTCTTTCTTTCTTTTTTTTTTTTTTTTTGAGATAGAGTCTCACTATGTCACCCTTAGTAGAGTGTCTGGTGTCACAGCTCACAGCAACCTCAAACTCCTGGGCTTAAGCCATTTTCTTTCCTCAGCCTCCCAAGTAGCTGGGACTATAGGCGCTTGACACAATGCCCAGCTATTTTTTATTTCAGTTGTCATTGTTGTTTAGGTGGCCTGGGCTGGGTTCAAACCCGCCAGCCTCGGAGTATGTGGCTGGCACCGTAACCATTGTGCTACAGGGCCAAGCCAAGATTAATAATTTCTAGAGGAAGCTCTCTCAAGAGTAGCTTTGAGCCTTTTCTTTACAATACTGTGCCAACAACTCAGTGACACCCTAATCCAACAAGAACTAGAACATGCCAGTTATTATTATGATTAGATCTGAAGGCTGGGACAATTATGCAAATGCACCAAGACACTTCCCCAGGGATTAGAAAATGCCCATCTCACAAATGTATCCACTGAAGATGTGAGATGCAGAGTATGGAAAGGACAGCACATCAACAGGGACATGTAACCAGGAGCATCATGCCACCATGCTCAGGTGCTGGGAGAGGATAGATACAGGACAGACCAGGTGACCCAGCCTGGTGGGGTGGCTGCAGGGAGGGAGAGGGCTAGGAGATGTTCCTGCCCTGCAGAGATCTTCCATAATGAAAACAAGCAGCACTGCCCACCCACATTGGTGGAATAGGAAGAAAGGATTTCTGCACTGGGAAGCCTCTACCTTCTTCAAGATGCCAATATTTTAGGAGCAGGAAGGGGCAGGCTGGATGGAAGAAGGAGAGTCCTGATTCAGGGAAAGGTTGAATAGGGGAGAGAGGCCCTGAATCCCTGCTACCTCTCTGAATCTGGCCTGCTCAGCAAGTGCCCAGTTGACAGTGGGCACTCCACACAGGGAATGTTGTTTTGGGCATAGCCTAGTCAGGCTCAGTCCTTGCTCCCTACTGTCCTGGACAGTGCCTGTGGAAAAGGGCAGCCCTCCCTGTGGAAAAAGAAAAGGTCTGGGTGAAGAACTTGGAGGGCAGTGCCCTGACTCAGGCAGAAACCTCTGTTCTCAAACACCTTAGGCAGATGCATGACTTGGATCCACAGCACAGGCTACACAGGTTGGTGTCAGGGATTGGGGGCATGGCTGAGCAGTAGCCTACATTCTAGCTCTAATGAGCTACAACAGGCTCCTTCAGCCCATCCTGGGCCTTCCTGACTCATGGGGCAACCTGCCCACCCCTCACCAGGCAGAACAGACTCGATCCAGACAGGCCCGTGGCCACGAAGGGTGAAGCCGAAGCTCTTGTTGCCCTTGTAGATTCGAACAGTCCTGGGGGAAGAAAAGGAGTAGGGCATGACCTGCCCTACGGAGAGGGGGCCTTGGGGCACAGGGCATGGAGATGTCCAGCGTCCTGCTCTCCTTAACCTCTCCTGCCAACCCCCAGGTGCCCTCCCCCAAGCCCAGCGATAGGGACGTGTCAGCAGCCCACGCCCTAGCGCCCGGCGTACCTTCGCGCGCCCCCTGGGCCTGCGCGGCCGCCCACCAGCGAGGCGGCCTTGCGCGGGGGCGGCTCGTCCGGGCGGCGCGGCGGGGCGCTAGCGCGCGTGGACACCAGGAGGCGCTCGGGCCGCTCCTCGCTGCGGCTCCGGCGCAGTCTTTGCGCGCCCTGCGCCCGCCGAGCGCGGCACAGTTTGCCCAGCAGCCCCTGCGACACCACCTCGTCGAAGCGCGCTCGGTGCTTCTTCGGGATGAAGATCCTGCCGGTGAGGATGACATGGTCGGGCCAACGCGCCTCCTCGTGGGCGCCTATCCTGGCTCTCCCGGCCTTCTGCTGCAGGGATAGGCGAATCGGCAGCAGGTGTCATCTCCTTGGTGCCAGGACTTGTGCCTACAGGCGCCTCGGGCCACACGAGGACGTAGCCTCTGGCTCATTCCACCTCGGGAATGTCACATTGGGTCTGTCTCCCATGACTCTGGCCTTTTGAGAGCCTTTGTGCCACCAAAGGCAGTCCATGAACCTCTTTCTCCTTCCGTCTCTGTCCTTCATCTCTGGCCCTGCGCTACTCCCTCTGCTACCCTCTAGGCCAAGACTGAGCCAGGGATCCTCATAACTCCCCTCTCCTCAGTTTGTTTCCAAGTGATTTAGAGAAAACTGGAGCCCATGAACCCTGGATCTGACTTCCCTCAAGCCCTTATCACACATCCAATCTTCCTACTGGCTTCTTTGGCCAGCCCCATCTACAGCTGCCTCCCTACTCAGATATTTGCCAGGACCACCTCCAAGCTTTTGCCCAGGCAGTTGCTCCTGCCTGGTACAATCTTCGCTCCTTTAGCTAAACTGGGCTCACCCTTCCACACCCAGCACTGGACTCCCTTCGATTCAATCCTATGTGTATTTTGTGAGCCTCTGCTCTCTGTGCCAGCCAGGCTCAGGGGTTCAAAGCTGAAGGGGTTGTAATTCCTGCTTTCAAAGGTGTTACCCTGGAAGTAGTGAGAGGCAGGGGGGAGGCAAGGTCCCCTGTGCCCAGTCTACACCTTGGGATGATTCCTTGGTTGGTACCCATGGGTCTCCTTTGCAAGACTGGAAGCTCTTTGCTGGGTCTATAGCTCAGCAGTGAGCCACAGTGGGGTCCAGCACCTGGGATGGACTCTGTAAACAAGGGGGCCACCAGCAGCTTGACCACCTCTCTGAGTAAAGGTGGCAGTTAACTTCCTGGTGGACTCCCTGGTACAAGGCAGAGGATTCTGAGGCACAGTGAGGTTTCATAACTTCCCAGGTTTACTCAGGTGGCTCTTGGCACAGGCAGAATGGGAACCCAGCCTTCTGAGGTTCTGGGAACCTCAACACTGTGGCAGGACCTTTGAAGAGGGCCCTTTAAGGTTGGGTTGTTAGAAAAGCCTCCCTGGCTGCATCCCAAGCTCCTTTCCCTGTTCTTTTTACCAGGAGCCAATGCCAAGGGCATAATGTAGAGGAAGGACAGAGGCAGTAGCCTTGCAGCCAGCTGAAGTACAAGTCCCTCTGGTCATCCAGCAGCCCCCACACAGTTTCCCTGGTCTCTGTGGGTAGAATTAATGAGGTCAGATAGGCAGAATAAGTCACCTGGTGGAAGGGAAGGGGTGTGGGTCTTTCAGGAGGAGGGTGCATTTGCCCTGCCCCCAACTGAGCTCTGTTCCAGGTCTGGATGTTCCAGGTGACCAGGAAGCCAGAATGAATGGCCTGCTCAACACTGCCAGGAGTCTGTTTCTGCCCTCCCCTACAGATTCCCGAAAACCTTGAGGTTCAGCCTCATTCCCCAAATGGTTACTCAAGGTCTCTGGAGCCGATGCTTTCATCTGCCTGGCCTATATATTCCCCACACCCTCCCAGAACTCATGCCCAGGCCAAGGAAGGATGACAAGATCGAAACTATCCACCTCGCACTTCAGGCTCCAGCCAGAGGCTCTGGAAGGCATTAGCCCATTACACTCAGCTCAACCCATTCTGGGCAGGGTCAGGTGACCATCACAGCTAATTTTCAGCAGTAACCAAAAAGTTCCCTTGCTCCTGCAGTGGGAACAAGGCTGAGTCACCAACTGCACAGGTCAAAGAAGGTTGGGTAGCCCTTTCCCTGCTTGGCATCCTTGGGGGTGAGACAGAGTCCAAGGCTGTCTGGTGAGCCAGATATCCTTCCTGGCTTGAGGGCCTTCCATGCAGCTCTGGCTCATGCTCCCAACCCTGGGTCTGCTCTGAATTGACTGACCCAGAGCCAGATGCAGTGGGGCCACATTGACTATTGTGACCAATCACTACCCCTCTAACAGTCCAGCAACAGCTGTCCCAGGACTCCTATGTCTTTGCTATGCCAATAAGCCTCTCTGAGGCCACAGGATCTTCCTAGGAACCACACGATGACCTTGAACTCACTGTTAGTTCTCTCTGCCAGGTTCAAGTCTAAATCCAACTCCAGGTTCCTACCAGGAACTCTCTTAGGGTCCTCTCTTGAAGCCCAACTTTCTCCACTTCACCCTTGATCATCAGCCAATGAACTGGTGGGGAGGGGGTGAGGGTGCCCCAGTTCATGAGAGTAGCCTCAGCCCCCATGCAGACAGTGAGAAAATCATCCCTCCAAATTCAGGATGGGATGTGCTGGGTTCTCACCAGAACGCCCGACTCCACCCTTGACCCTCTGTTCTGTCCCGTCAACAATTCCAGTCATAGGAAAGAAAGAGGGCTTTTCAATCCCAGCCCTTTGTCTGGACCGTGACCCTTAGGGCCATGTGCAGGTTCCCAGTGTCCAAAGTGGAGACCTTGCCACCCTAGTGCTGCCCAGTTTATTTACATCCTACCCAGCCCCTGGGCTCCACCTAGGGTCAGGGGTGCCCACCCAGGGACTGAAAGCCCCTCAATGCTCCAACCCCACCCTCTTTCAGGCGTGCCCAAGACCGGTCGGCTGCGCCCAGGGCGCACGGTTTCTGGAGGCGCCGGGCGCGGAGGGGAAGCTACCGAAAGTGCCGAGAGAAGCCCTGGTCCTTCCCCATCTGGAGCTGGGGACCGCAACGTGGCAGGTGCCGAAAGGTAGAGAATGGTCGAGTCCGCTAGCAGAGCGAGAGCGCCGCGACTTCACGATCTTCTACCCGGCGAGCGCGCGCTGTCGCTCCGGAGCTGTCCCAGCCTGTGGCCCAGCGCCCGCCCTCTCGCGGTGGCCCCGCCCCTCCCCGCCCCGCCTGGGACTCTTCCTCTAGCTGGAAGGTGGGGGGTTGGGGGTGGGAAGAAGGGAGAAACGGGGGGCTCTTCGAAGCCGCCACGTTCTCTCTGCTAGGTTCCCTCCATCATTCCCTCCGCAGGGTCCTCCCCTGTCCTCGGCGCCCCGAGCCTCCCCATCTCCCGCACAGTGGCGAGTCCCCAAGACCCGGTTGCAGCAGAGACTTAATCCGACAGTTCAGAGAGAGCCTCGATTGACTTTTGTAGACCGTGCAAGGCTTTATGGAGGGGATGGCCTTTGCCCCAGCCTCCAGGGCTCAGCAAGAGTCGCCAGCGAGAAGCAGCCTCCCTACCTAAGGGGGACACTCTGGGGGAGAAAGGCTGGAGAGGGAGGCTTTGAATGCCGTGGGCAGCAGCTGAGAGCCGTGGGGAGCCATGGAAGGTTTAAGGAGTCAAAGGTAAGTGGAGAGACTCCAGAGGTTTTGGTACATCAGAGGGGAGGATCTAGAGAGGGATGTTGGGATGGGACAAGGGCCTAATGGATCCTAAAATCACAAGAGAAGCGGAGGGTCTGAGGCCTGGTCAGTGAGTAGAAGTAAAGGCCAGGCTGAGACAACTGCCAGGTGAGGTCCTTCCTTAGATGGGCAGCCCTGCCCTACCAAGAGGGAAGAGGTGAGGAGTAGCTAAAGGGGAGGAGAAGGAGGTGACAGGACATGGGAAAATAGGCTCCTCCCTGGCTCTGGGCCTGCCATTCCCTGGGAGTCAGCAGGAGCAGGCCCCAGGGTGTCCTGTTCTGCATTTCTCTGAGTCCTAACTGCCCTTGAAGAGGGCCTAAATCTGAGACCCAGGGAGCAAATGACAGATCCTGTGGAGGAGCCATCAGCATGAAGCCCTCTCCTCCCCACCAGAACCAGCCACCACCCACTTAGGCAGGAAACCCCAGGACCTGACCTCTGTCCTAGAGGAGTATCTCTAGGGACTGGTGAGGAGATGCCTGGAGTCAGTCACAGGGACAACCCTGCAGATCTGGCCATGAGTCTCTGATATTCTGTCTGCACCACACTCTCCAACATACTTCAGCTCCCATTCCAGGCCCCAGCAAGGACCTCTCAGGGCTGCATTTCTCCCTGGCAGCAACAGGAAGCCAGAACCAAGGCCCACTCAAGCCACACCTTGTCCTAAGTCCTGGCTTGGAAAGAAGTACATTTGTGGAGCCAAAACCATTCCACCATGATGGAGCTATTTCTGGTTGTTTTGTACCAGTTTCAGTAGCCCAGCACCCAGAACCAGGCATGTCTAAAGTCTTTGAAAACTGTTCACCATGTTGAGGACAGAACAAGTGCAGCCATGGAACAAGAGCTCAAGCTCGAATCCAGACATGTTGCTCAGGGCCAGGTCTCCACAGGCACAGTGGGGGACAGTGTGTGGGGCCAGCAGCTGGTACCTCTGGCCAGGTGATCCACAGCAGCATAGGGTGGTCACTAGGGGCCAGACAACAGGTGGACTTCCGTGAAGTGCCTGTCCCGGGGAGAGGCACTGCCAAAGATTCCTCTAGGATAGCACTTCACAACCAGGGGTGACCTGTCCCCTAGGGGACATTTGGCAGTGTCTGGAGACATTTTTGTCACAAAATGACAACTGAGAGGTGGGTGTGCTATTGGCATCTAGTGGGGTAGAAGCCAGGGGTGTTGCTAAACATCCTACAGGTATAGGACAGGCCTCAACAACAGAGAACTATCAGGACCAAAATATCATTAGTGCCATACTTGAGAAGCTTACTCTTGGGGAAAAGACCTTTCCTAAGGTCTAATTGGGCACATATTATAAGCCTGGCACTTCTACCTCTGTAGTCTCAGAATTCTCCCAATAACTCTGCATTATGGTGCCCTTGACACTTGTCACTAAACCAGAAAAGGGTGAGCCAGGTGTGGTGGTTCACACTTGTAATCTTAGCACTCTTGGGAGGCCGGAGGATCACTTGAGCTCAGGAGTTTAAGACCAGTCTCAGCAAGAGTGAGACCCTGTTTCTACTTAGAACAGAAAAACTACCTGGGTGTTGGAGTGGGTGCCTGTGGTCCTAGCTACTTGGCATGCTGAGGCAGGAGGATTGGTTGAGCCCAGGAGTTTGAGATTGCTGTAAGCTGGGCTGATAGCCACGGCAATCTAGCATGGGACAAAAAATGGTCCCTCCTCATACCCTATCTCTAGATTCTCAACTAATCTTTTTTCTACTTAAATTTGGCAGAGTTCATTTATATGGTTTCCCACCAAGAACTCTGCTGGGAACACACTAAGCTGGGCTGGGCATAGTGGCTCATGCCCTGTAATCCCACCACTATGGGAGGCTGAAGTGGGAGGATGGATTAAACCTGGGAATTCAAGACCAGCCTGGACAACATACCAAGACCTCCTCTCTACAAAAGGTTTAAAAATTAGGCCAACTGCAGTGGCTCACATCTGTAATCCTAGCACTTTAGGAGGTTGAGGTGGAGAATTGCTTGAGCCCAGGAGTTTGAGTTTATAGTGAGTTATGATCATGCCACTGCACACCAGCCTGAGCAACACAGCAGGACCCTGTCTCTAATTTAAAAAAATCCATTTTACAGACAAGCCATAGGAGTCAATGAACTTGCTCAAGGTTGTACTGCCAGTGAATGGACCTGAGGGTCAAGCCAGGATTTAGAATGTTGGGATTCTAAATCCCAGCTTCCACCACCCCTACTGAGCCTCCTGACCCTCCCTGCTCCCGTATTTTCTGAGACACTAGGGGACCACAGAGCTGACTCTGCTTTCCTGTTCCCTCCTGGCCACATCACACTTTCCAAACTGCCTAGCCTGTCCTAATTAGAAAGACATTTTATCACTTCATCAGACTAGGATCCCTTTGGGGACAGACCCGAATTAGTCTCTGAGTTGCAGGATTAGCTGCCTCTGTAGAGGAAGACAAGACCTCTTGCATTCTTTGCAGCCACTAACCCTTCATAGCAGCAGTGCTGTGTTAAGAGAATAAACCGAGATCCTGGGATGACAAATGTGTTCTAAATCTGCCCTGTCATATTTAGTAGCCACTAGCCATATATGGCTATTAAGTGCTTGAAATGTAGCTAGTGAGACTGGGAGAATTAACTTCAAATTTTATCAAATATTAATTAAATTTAATGTTAAATAACCACATGTAGCTAGTGGCTACTATGCTGGATGGCTCAGTAAGGCCACACTTCTCTAATTTGGGTGGGTTCTAGCTCTGGCGTGGAGCTTTGACACACATGCATATCCACGGGCGCAAACACACACACACACACACACACACACACACACACATTGCTCAACTCTCATACTTTGGCCATTCAACCTTTCAGTTAAACTTTCTTTCTCTTTGATGTGCGGTCCTGGGGCCAGAACAATGGCTCTCTGCTGGGTGGCTCACAGCCGGGCATGGTTAGGTACCATGGGCCAGTGTGGCACTGCTCTCACTTCTGGCAACATGCCTGGCCTTGATGAACTCCCCTTGGGGACTCTCCCACCTCCACAGGACACAATGCCAGATCCCATAGGTGTCATTGTCTGAGCTGCAGCACTGTCACCTGCTGCCTCCTCCCAGGAGCCTGCCCTGACTACTCCATGCTGAGTTAGCCATCAGCTGCCCCTCAACCCTGGAAATCACAGCTGTGTCTGTGACTCCCTCATACTGTCTCTCTCCAGGACATGCTGCACAGGGATGGCCACCCCTTACCTAGAGCCCAGCACATGGGGCCACTGGGGACTGGTCACCCCTGGGGAGAAGCAGTTAGGAAGTGGGATGGGGGGGTGCTGGTGAGGTGGAGGGTGGCTAAAACGTCCCTGACAGGGTAACCATTTCCCGCCAGAGCTCAGCTGGGCACCACCCCCTTCTCTGGTAGCTTCCCCAATTTTCCTGTCGCACTTGACACGCTCTGACAACACAGGCTGCGGTTTGATCCTCCCCAGCAGTGCTCTGAGGAATGCTGCGGGGACCAGGAATCCCCAGGTGTCCAGGGTTCCCACTTCTCCGGTTCTAAATCAAGCGCGCCCAAGGGGGCGCCCCTCCCCCGCCCTTCCTGACCCGCTGCAGCGGCTGTGGTCGCCTGGGGACGAACTGCAGCAGGGAAAGGCAGGCGAGGGGCTGTCTTGGGAGGCAGGAACAGGAGCAGGCTGGCGGGGAGAGGAGGCAGAAGCAGAAGCGGGCAGCACCCAGGGAGATGAAGGGAACAGCTGGGGCCTCCAGCCGAGTCCGGCTGTCAGCATCCTGGTGACAAGAGCGCCAACTTCTCGGGGGACAGCCGGCAGCCGGCGCTCCCCTGGTCCAGCTGAGGCGGAGAGGGACCGGGCCGGGGGCTGCCCATCCATCACCTCCCCAGGAAACCCTCAGAGCTAGCGTATCTTCGCGGGAAATTCTGCTCTAGAAATAACTTTCTTCTTTTTTTTTCCCCCTCTCCGGATTTTCCAAGCAAGGGGCTCAGCCCTTACTCACCCCAGGCAGCTCATGGTGGCCTCTTTCGGTGGTCTCTTAAGCTCCGCTGCAGAGCTGAGGCGCTGCACCGGGGCTTGGGGGTTGGAGGGGAACGGTGGCCAGCCCAGTCTCTGACATTGGCCAGGCCCAGAGGGAGGGGCAGGCAGCGGGGTGAATGGCAGCGAGGGGAGGGGGCGGGCTGAGCCAGGAGAAGGGGGAGGGGAAGATGGGGGAACAGCGGCAGGCAAGCCCGGGAGGCTGGAGCGATGGAAAGAAAGCTGGGTGAGATCCAGCTAGGGAAAGCATCCCTTGGGCTCAGAGGAGGCCTGGTCGAAACCGGCCCTCAAAGGATGAGGCTGGGGTCAGGAGATTGTGTCACTCCACCAGGAAATCTCCCCCACCCCAAGTCAATTTAGAGGTTGAGACCAAAGCAAAGCAGAAGAGCAGAAAGTGCATAGCTGATAGGGTTCACAGTCCTGTGACTGCCACTAATTTGCTGTGTGGCTTTGGGCCAACCTTTCAATCTCTCTGACCCTCAGTTTGTCTGTGTGGAATGGGGTTAATAATAATTCTGTGGGGATTAAGCCAGAGAGCATTCCTTTAGGGCCTGCTGAGGCCTTTGACATATATATACTTAATCATCAAAACACATCAGAGGGCAGAGGACGCACACTATTTGTAGGGTGGAAGGTGAGTGTCAGGGATTTACACGGCACAGTCCTAGGCTTCTTTCTTTGCCCTTGCACTGTGCCATTATTCTGTCTCAAGAAAGAAATGGGTATATCTGGTAAACTGTTAGAGACATTTGTGTTTTGGGGTTTGTGATGGAGCAGGGCAGGTCATGACTTTAGATTGGGGGGAAGGGGTGTGCCTCTCTGAGGCCTGTCCCAGGTCCTATCACTCACAGGGTGGTACCCTGACCTCCAGCAGAGCCAAAAGCTGTCTTCCCAGGGATGCCCTTCAGACTCACTCGGTCACCCTTGTTCTGGGGCTAATGGTATGTTGGGATCCAGCTCAAGAGTGAGCCACTATCTCTGACCTGGGCTGCTAAGAGACTAGACAGCCCTGAATGACACCCACCCTGCCTTCCCATTTTGCCCCCAGACTGCAGTACCTGAGGTTGTCCAAGAGTGGCCAATAGGCCTCTTGGGGCAGTGCCAGGGTTAGAGCCCACACCAGGTCATCCACTTGCTGCTCAGTTGCAAACTGCTTCAATGCACCAAATACCTGCTCCTTGGCAGTCAGCTGGTCTCCCAAGATTTCATCCACCTGTCAGGAGTGGTCCAGTGAACGACCAAAAGAGATCCAGGGTGGAACCCTGGAGAATCTCTCCCTTCCTCTCAAAGTTTACTTCCACAAGATAGGAGACATGGGGGCACAGACTGAGCACTTTGCCCATATGACATCATTTCAAACTTCATAGCTGCCTCACGAGGTGGATGTGGTTAGTATCTTCATTTTGTGTCTAATGAACGTGAGACTGATAGAGGTGATGGTGTCACAGGGCCAAGATAATGGGGTCAGGACTCAAACTCAGACTGCCATTCTAATGAATATTGTAAGAATCAAAGGAATTAATACAAAAGCTTAAAATTCTGCCAGGCACTCAATAATTGCTAGTTACTATTATTATAATACTATACTCCCTTCCTCTACACTGTTTGCTGAGAGATCCCACAGAGAACATTCTGGCTCCATTAAAAAAAGACAAAAAAACCCCTGGAATGCAAGCCTAGTCCTGAATTTTTACTCCTTCTATTCTCCCTCCAAACTTTTGTTTTCCTTGTTTTTGGGTACAAACCAGCTGATACTGCACATCTATACAGAGGAGTCTGTGTAGCTATTGGAAATGAGCGTGTAAATGGGCACACCCCGTTTCTGAAAGGCAGCTTAAGTGTGTCTAAAGCTGACCCTTTTGCCCAATGATTTCATATCTAGGAATTTATCCTAGACATGTCCTAATAAGAAAAAACAAATGCACAATGATGTACGAGTGAGGAAGCTCACCTCTGTATTATTTATAACACTGACATGATGGAAGCAATATAAGTACCTGACAATATGGGCTAACTTGCTTGTTGCCTCTTTCTACACAGCAATGTTAGTTGTATGAGAGCAGGCTCCTTATTTGTCCTGTGCATCACAGGTGCATAATCAAGGACCATTAAGTGCCTGGTTTTCAGTGTCTCTACTGCTTCCCTCCTTGCGGCCAATTTAAACATTGAAGTCTCTCCCAAGCCACAAATACATACATACATAGATGCATACATACACAGAGTCCTTTGATTCTGCAAGCTGATCATTCTCTTCCTTTTTCTAGCCTAGAACTGTCTATGCTTGCTATTTCCATACCACTGCCCTTAACTGCTATAGTCCACACCCCAGCACACACACTTGCAGCTCTCCAGGGCTCTACTCTGGCCAAGAACCCCAGATGGTGACTCCCAGATCTTGATCTTTGGCCCAGAGCTTGCTCCTGACATTTCAGAACTGTGTATTAAACTGCTTTCTCGATGGTTCCTCCACAAGAGATTAAGGAAGGCTTTCCAGAGAGGTGAAACTAGGGAGGTCAAGGGGCTTCAAGAGTTCCCATTCAGAGCCATGTTCTGCACATGTCTAAGTCCTAGCACATACACACCATGAGTGAGTGTAACTGTCTGTCTCCCCTTCAGCTATGATAGCTGAGGTCTCATTCCTGTTCAGCCCCCAGCACAGGGCCAAGCACACTGTAGGCACTCAGTGAATATTTATGGAATGGAAACAAAGTGTGGTGTTGCATTCAACTTCTTGTAGGCCCCCAGCTGGCTGCTGTCTCTCCACTAGTGAGCAAGGTAGGCTGCAGCCCCAGGCACTCCCTACCCCTCGCATGCACCCACTTTGCTGAGAAAGATTCATGGTTTGGAAGTCAAAGTTAGCAGCAGCCTTAATTCAAAGGAATATATGGCTCACTGCAAAGATGTTTTATGTAAGAAAGAGGAAAAAATAGTTCCTCCCTCCTGGGGCTGGTGCCACAGTGCGGTTTTGGTGTCAGTTATTACCCAGATGTTCTCAACCTACATCTAAGCATGAGGCACCATCACGAGACATTAATGGATTTTCTATTAAATATCAGCTACCTCAAGGAGGAAAAACTGGGGCAAGCAGAGTGCAGGCGAGAAGGCAAAGGCTGGTTATTGAAAACTGCAGGGGGCTGCACACAGGCCTTCCATCATCTGAAGGAAGTCACTCTCAGATTTCTGGGGTGTTTGGGGAGCCCTAACCAGAATCTATCACTTTACATTTCTCCTTGCCATAAAAAGCACCAAGGCTGGCTTGGGCAGCCTGTCGGATTATCCCCTTGGCTGGTTGACATCCCAGCTCTGCTTCCTGGTCAGTTCTGCTTATGCACCCTGCCCTGCTAGGGGCCCTGAGTATGCCCTCTTCCAACTCTGCAGGGACTAGAGGGAGTTTGGGATGAGCCTTTAGTTCCATGGTAGGTCATCTGGGATTGCAGTGAACATTACTGGTGCTAACCAATATTTTTATTACAGTTTTCTCCCCCTTTCCTGGGCACATAGAAGATTACATTTGCCAGCACCCTCAGGGAGCAGCAGTATGACCAATTCTAGCCAATGAGTATTGAATGACAATGCACTAGTAAGAGCATATACAGTTTTCCGTGCTGTCCTCCTCTTCCATGGAGAACCCTGAAGCTTCACATCAAGAAGGAGGAGACTGGAATTTCGAGACCTAATGTGGACATTAGCCACCCTGGAAAGTTGCCTGAACTCCTAGTGGACTTTGTGTGCTCTTTGCTATAGAGGAAAGGCACTAAGGTGTTGATTTTGTTTGTTATCACAGCAGAGCCTATTCTGGGTATAGGAAGAAAGTCACATCTTTTAAGGAGCTAGAAATTGGTGACATAGGGAAGCCATAGATAGCTCTGTATGAGTTAGTGTGTGTGCCTGGCTGCAGAGACTGGGCTGTTCAGTGTCATGGGACTGAAAGCCCAGACAAGAGATCCTTCCAGGATACATAATGAAGGAAAGGCTCCTGAGGGGGTCAGTTTAGAAGAAATGAGGACTGAAGAAAGCTTGGGTGCTGGAGGAGGCTGGAGTGGTAGGGATCTCACACCTGAGCAGTGGGCTGGCCGCCATTTCTGCAATTCCCAGCAGGGTTTCCCTTCTAAGCCCAGTGGCCAAGATCTGCCAAGGGCAGGACCAACCAGTTTTCCTTCATTAGAGGAAAAGTCTGTGAACTCAAGTTTTCCAGTCACCAAGCAGATACTGAGTTTCCAGGCTTAGCATTCACAAAGGGCCTGAGCCTCAGGCAGAGAGGTGGAGTGTCCCAGCTCCAGATTATTTCTTGTCACACACAGGCTCACTTTTTGTTACACTCAAGCCAAACAAGGGCCTTAGGACTACATCTAAAAGCCTTGGAGGATAGGCATATGATGGTAGGTGACCTGAGGTAGTTGTACTGAGACTTTGCTGATGGCACGAAGTAGACATGACCTTACTGGGAAGTCTTCTCCATAACTGTGTCACATTCCAGATTTCCTGGTTGGCCTGCATTTGTCCAGCAAATACCAGGTTCTTATATATCAGGGGTTGCTTGACCTGAGGCCTTCTTCCATCTTTCCTTCTCTGCCCTGGGTCTTTGAACTGTGCCTCCATGTCTCCTTATGGCCACCTCTTGCTTTCAGCAGGTGACTTGGGCTCCTCTGGTGGCTGGAGCCCTCAGCCATTCTAGGCTTGACTCTGTCTTTAGAGTTAACCTACATTTCTACCTGCAACCTCTCAGAGCCTGGTTCGTGCCAAAGTTTAAAGTTTAAGGAAATGCTCTGGGAAGGTTAGAGGACCCAAACTGCCCCTGTTCCCACTGTGGCCAACCAGCCAGGCAGACTGCTGTGCAAGGCCCAACAGGTCCTGGTTTTGTGGTCCTTGCACAGCAGGGCCAGCAGTGTGGCTCTTTTAAAACTATCTTAGTAAAGTGAGCAGTAGAAATAAGGATCCTACGGCTGCACACAACATGGATGAAGGTCATAGATATGATGTTGGACAAATGAAGCTCAGCATTGAAGAGCGTATACTGAATAATTCTATTATATGAAGTTAACAAAGGGAAAAATTACCTATACAGATGGAAGTCAGAACCGCAGTTACAGGAGCATAGACAAGGAAGGGGGCAGGTGGTAGGTATCAAGGAATTATTCTATAGTCTACAACATTCTATTATTATCTCTATTTTATTATTTTATTTTGTATTTTTTTGAGACAGAGTCTCACTCTGTCACCCTCGGAGGAGTGCAGAGGCATCACAGCTCACTGAAAACTCAAACTCCTGGGCTCAAGCGATTCTCTTGCCTCAGCCTCCCAAGTAGTTGGGACTACAGGCACCCGCCACAATGCCCGGCTATTTTTAGAGACCGGGTCTTGTTCCGGCTCAGGCCGGTCTCCAGCCCCTGAGCGCAGGCAATCCACCCGCCTCGGCCTCCCACAGTGCTGGGATTACAGGCGTGAGCCACTGCACCCGGCCATATGCTATTATGTTAAATCTTGGTGGGGGGTGGGGAGAGATAGTTACAGGGTGTCTGTATATGTAAAATTTATTAATCTGTACACATAATAACCTTTACTGTACAGTTACAGTACCTTAATCAAAAATAAAAATAAGTGAACAAATATTACAGAATTAGACCCTTGGTCTTGAACTTGAGCATCATCACATTTTTGTTAAATCTGTGAGTAGAAATTTTTTCTGCTTTGGCCTGCTGGAGAGTGTCTCCCAGCCTCCAGGAGGCCCCAGTCCCCAGGAGCCCAGCCGCCCCCAGGAACCCCCAGCCCCGGTGAGCTCCGCCCCGCGCGCCCTACCTTGCGGCTGAACTCCTGGGCCTTGCGTCTGCGCTCTCGGTGCACGGCGTCCGGGCGCTTGCCCCCGACTAAGCGTAGCAGCTCGCGGCCCAGAGCGAGGCTGCGGCCGGACCGCTGGTTCGGCAAGGCTGGGGTCATCGCAGCCGGGCTAGAAGCCTGGGCTGGGCCGCCGTCGGGGCCCGGAAGCACGCCGAGGCTGGGCGGCACGCGCGGGCAGCGCCGCGCCAGGCGCACGAGGCGCTCTCGACTCAGGCCGCCCACGGCCAACCCCTCCACCTCAAGGATCTGGTCCCCCGGTCGCAGCCCCCCGGCGTGCGCGCTGCTCCCCTCGGCCACCTCCAGGACGAAGCAGGGGCCGGAGCCGCCTAGCCGGAAGCCGAAGTCCTCGGGCCAGCCCTGGTTGGTGGCTGGCATGGTGTGGTGGCTGTGCAGCTGGAGTAGGAGACAGCACACGGATTCGCGCGGCCCCGTGGGTTGCTGCGCAGCCTGTTAGAGGCCACAGGCATGTGCCTGTCGAGGTCTCTATTTCTCTGTCTCAGTTCCCCTCCTTCCCCACTCTTCCGTGGGCCTGGGTATGAGCCTTTTTATTTTTCTATCCCTGACAACAGGAGGAAATGTGGTTGAGAAGATGGAGCAGTTTAGAGGTGGCCAAAACCGGTCAGAGGGCAGTAGGGAATCTGAGGGATACAGACCAGGTATCAGGCCCAGCAAGAGGAAGCGGGAGGGCGTGAGAGTGAGAGGGACTGTGATTTAGGCAGAACTGAGGTTGCTGCTTCAGTGGCCAGAGTGGACAGCTCTGGAGTCGTCCACTCCTCTACATTGCTGTTAGTTCTGGACTTTCTAATTTGAAAACACGAGGGGACGGGGCATATAAAAGATAAATGGCCCTACCTTAAATTTTTAATCTGAATGCCTTGGTTTTTTAACCAATAAGGTTACACCTTTTCCCATGGGTCTGTTTTACTGCCTGACTTAAATGGTACAATCTGCTTTCATTGGTCCCTCTTTCCTCACTTCCCCCACCTTAATTTTTTTCTTGCCCCTTCTCCATTTGCCAAAATCCCCTTTCAGGGTCCTGCATGAATCACAAACTTCCAGAAGCCCAGAATATTGGAGCAAGAAGAGGCCCAGAGACCACTTATACCCCTGGGGCAGGTTTTATAAACCTCCCCAGAACCAGGAGATGTAGTGTCTGCAACTTGAGACAGGAGGGTCCTCACACGAGGTCACCCAGCAGGGGAATGGCAGAGTCACACCTAAGGTTCTCTACAGTGACACAGTGCCTCCCTGCCCATCTCAGGCAAAGCCCTCAAACCTCTGCCCAGAGGTTTTATGCCTGTACTGAGTATGCCCTCACAGGCCTCCCCTCTTGTGTTATAGGAGATGGGGTAGGTTAACTGCTAGGCATGCCCTCTTTCTCTCCCATGCCCCAGGATTTTGGGAACAAGCAGTTATGTATTGGCCCTGGCAGCAGGGGTAGGAATTGATCAGGCTTGACCAGTCACTGTCTTCTAGCCTGTGTGTCCCTAGAAGGGTTCTTCAGAACCCCTTCAGAATTGATATGTTGGCCTTAGAGCAGGGGTTCTCAATCTGTGGGTCGTGACCCCTTTGTAACAATGAAAATAAATCACGGCATTAGGAAGGTTGAGAACCACTGCTTTAGAGGGTCTTTCTCTGGGCCCATTAGCTGTAAGAATATTGCAGATTTAGGGCTGCCAGCAGGCATGTTGCCACCATGTGGAGGATCAGTTCTTCTTCTTCTTTTTTTTTTTAATAGAGACAGAGTTTCACTTTACCGCCCTCGGTAGAGTGCCATGGCATCACACAGCTCACAGCAACCTCCAACTCCTGGGCCTAGGCGACTCTTGCCTCAGCCTCCAGAGTAGCTGGGACTACAGGCACCCGCCACAACACCCAGCTATTTTTCTGTTTTGCAGTTCGGCCGAGGCCGGGTTTGAACCCGCCACCTTCTGTATATGGGGCCGGCACCCTACTCGATGAGCCACAGGCACTGCCCGGATCAGGTCTTATAATAGCATCAGAACTCCTGGATCTAGCTAAGCCTGAAGTTCACCCAACTTCCATTTGACAAAAGGACCTTCCAGTGACATGGGCTCATGAATTTTTCTTAAAGGCTGTTTGGAATTAGGGTCTCATCACTTGCAACTTATAAGATTCTATGTACGAGAAACTTCTAAGCAAAGAGAAAATGAGAGGAAGTCTTATATGGAAGTACCACCTCTTTTCTTACTGACTTTTGGTGAGAGGGGATTTGTTTTTTGAGTTGATCTCCTTGGGGAAGGATGGTATGGCTGGTTTGGGGTCTCTGGGATCCTGGCTCAAAAGAAGAAGGGGTGTCTGTCCTTCAAAAGAAGCTAATTTTGTGGGCTAGTGAGGTATATACTAGGACCAGTCTGGATGGAGCAGGTCGTGTGTGTGTGTGTGTCTGTGTGTTGTTTAGAGTGAGAATTCCTTACAAGTGCCTGTGGGGAGGGAGTCCTCTGAAACTGTAGAGAGAATGTGGTGTAAAGGCTTATTATTTGGGTCACAGTGTCTGTAAGCTTCCTTGTCCTGTCTTAGTTCTCTAAGGGCTGGTGTGCAAAGGCCCTGGTTTCTGGTTCCCTTCAGCCCCTGCAGATAGTTAGAGACCTACTCACGGAAGTCATCCTCCCAATGGCTACCTCTTTCGGAACCAGCCTCTCCTAGGAGGTCTGGGGAACACTTCTTGGAAGCTGGAGGACTGAAAGAAGGGAGGAGGCCATAATGGACTAGGAGGAAATGTCCCTGAGTGACATCCAGTGAGCACCTGTGTCATGTGGCCAGCAGGGGGCACCATGTGAGAAGTCCTCACACTAGGTAGAGGCTGTCACACCCTAAACTGGCAGGATCAGTTCTGAACCCACCCCAGGGGCACTCATCCTCATTTCCTGGGCTGTGGTGCTGGCCACTAGGCATGAATCTCAGAGACACTTCCTCTGCAACTTAGTGGCAAAGCACTGGGCTCCTATTGCGTATTGTCATCACTGCGGTGTGGAGGGACCTGGGATTAGTCCTTGCACTGGAGGCAGCCCCTCCACTATCAAAGAAGGGCTGGCTGGAAACTGAATGCGGGGCTGGAGCACATCTCTCCTACCTCCATGCACATCTATTCTGACCAGCACACCCATACTGGGTGGCAGAGCCGCCTGACAGATGTATGAGCAGGCAACTCCTAATGCCTCCATACCCAATTTAGGGATCCCACAAGGCCAAATAGACTGCCAGCACTTAGATACCCCTCCCCCCTGGCTGCTTTTAAACCAAGTCAAACCCTCCAGTGTGTCTCTACCTTTATAGACTGACCAAGCCCTCTCTCCCGTCCTCAAACAGAGTCCTCAAACAGAGCCACCCTCTCTTTCCTGGAAGCAGGAATCCAGACTTCTGACAGGACTGAGTGGGCTATTTCAGGGCACAAGAAAGAGGCATCAAAGGGGCCCCCATCCCAGATTATACCATCTCCCCAGGTTTGCTCACCTTCCTTGCTGATGACTGCAGTAGGCACAGAGCACAGCACTCCCGGAGCACCCAGGGACACTCGCCTGTTGCCAGGCCCCTGCTACTCAGGGCCTTGGCATCGGTTACTGATGCGCCTGAGGTGACAGCTGGAGTTTCTAAGGCAAAGCGATCCTCTGAGTAACCTGAGAAGGCCCCGTTACTGGGTAGACCAGCTGGATGGCTTGGCCAGGACCCAGGCAAGCTGCCTGTGCTGTGGGGACCCAGGGAATAAGCAGTGGTCCTCAGGTGGAAGGAAAGACTGCCTGACGTTGGGCCCATCCATGAGGTCACAAGAGTTTAGCAGGTGGGCTCTGAGGACTGAATAGTGTGTTCTGGGGTGGGTGTCTCACTTGGCAGAGGGACCAGTGATGGCAGAGGGGTCTGTGAGACCCAGCAGAGCATGGGCCATAAGTTTCCACAGAAAACACTAGGACGGGTTCCCCAGGCCTGGCTCACCAGGCTGAGCCTATTGGCAGGAGAAGGGGACACTTAGGCCAGAACAAACGGTTTGGGTGGGGGAATAGGCAAGTCCCTAAATAATCGTGGAAATGAATCAAATCTGTAAAACTAAAGGTGAAAGGAGTGGCATGTAGCACAGTACTTTAGTTGGGAAAGTTGTTTCTCATGGGGTGCAGCGTAACAGTCTAAAATCACACTATACCTGCATTCTGGAATTGAACAAAATGGATGGTGGGATTCAGACTTCTTTTCAGAATGGGAGGTTACAGACAAGCAAAATGGGGAAACTTGGCTTGGCTCAGCTGCTCAGTAGCTCAGCTGCTGGGGTGCAAGCCACATACACCAGAGCTGGTGGGTTCATCCTTGACCTGGACCTGCCAAACAAAAATGACAACTACAACCAAAAAATAGCTAGGCATTGTGGCAGGTGCCTATAGTCGCAGCTACTTGGGAGGCTGAGGCAAGAGAATCACTTAAGCCCAAGAGTTTGAGGTTGCTGTGAGCTGTGATGCCATAGCACTCTACCAAGGGGGGGACTTGAATGATAAATATGGCACTGGGTTAGAGTTGTGGGCATCAGTATGAACTCATGTTTAGGTTAATACAAGTATTGATGGAGGCACATAGAAATCTCTACAGATAAGTGCACATGCAGAACCAGTAAATGCTCATACAT
>CAUYRH010085292.1:0-25316 GCA_963574655.1 Perodicticus potto
GGTGGGCACCTGTAGTCCCAGCTACTAGGGAGGCTGAGGTAAGA
Organism: Perodicticus potto; assembly: GCA_963574655.1. Taxonomy (NCBI): domain Eukaryota; kingdom Metazoa; phylum Chordata; class Mammalia; order Primates; family Lorisidae; genus Perodicticus; species Perodicticus potto. Next base: position 45 of record CAUYRH010085292.1, read on the forward strand.
GGATGCTTGAGCCCAAGAGTATGAGGTTGCTGTGAGCTATGACGCTACGGCACTCTACTGAGGGTGATAAAATGAGACTCTGTCTCAAAAAAAAAAAATAAGTCACTCTTCTATCAGTGACAAGGGAGCTACTTCACTCTTTTCTATGTCATGTTATGATCTTCTCGGACCTTTATTCATTCATCAGCATCTGTGCTAAATGCTGGCAATACGTAGTACCAGATTGGCACTTGTGGAGACAAATAGTCAGGGAGTTGATACTCATCAGGAACTAATATATTGTCCTTACTGAAACAACTTGACATGCAACGGGTGGAATAAACACAATTGAAAGCGTCCTTAGGTTTTTCCCTCTTTCACTGTTGGGGTGGCCTTATGTCAGAAAGGTTGATTCAGCTGTGACCCACTGCCTACCTGCCCCCATGGCCATGTCCTGGCATGGTTTGGGCCACAGCTGTCTACCTGAGGCCACACTAAGGCTCCCTTCTTTACCAAGATAACAGTGTGTATAAAGGATCATAGATAAAGGAGACAATGAGGGGCTTCTCAGAGGAGGGGATAGTGAATCAGCACAAGTAGGTCTTCTGGGGAGACACTCAGCAGAACATCCCCCAAATAGGAACTAGCATAAGGAAACGTCAGTGTAAAGCGTGTGGCTTTACAGGACAAGTCAGATTAAGAGAATGAATGACCAGGCTAGGAATGATACAGAGGAAAGGGGCGAGGGTCGTAGAGAATGAGAGCGCATACCACATCTACAGCAGAAGGCCGTTACTTAGCTTCGGCTGGTTGCTTGCCAGGTAAGCACATGGGCCTCACGTGGATGAATCTTCCATTTTTCACAAAAAAGAAGTTCTATAAAATGTTCAAACAAAGCTCAGTGTCTGCGGCTCAAGTGGTTAAGGCAACAGCCACGTACACCTGAGCTGACAGGTTTTAATCCGGCCGGGCCCGCCAAACAACAATGAGGGCTGCAACCAAAAAATGGCCAGGTGTTGTGGCGGGCGCCTGTGGTCCCAGCTACTTGGGAGGCAGAGGCAGGAGACTTGCTTGAGGCCAGGAGTTGGAGGTTGCTATGAACTGTGATGCCATGGCACTCTATCCAGGGTGACAGCTTGAGGCTCTGTCTCAAAAAAAAAAAAAAATGTTCAAACAAAAATCTTTTAAAAATATTCTAGGGCCTAAACAAAAGATGTCTGAAGGTTGGATGGGCCCATGGGCCTCTAGCTTGCAATTTGGAACAACAACATATTCCAAAAATGGTTAGTTCTGGGGGACGAGGAAACTGGTAGAGAGTGCAAAGAGGTAAAGATGGAGAGATAGGTTGGAGATTGCTTATAAAAGACCTTGTGTTCCTTATATTGGCAGCTTGGAATTCATTCTAGAAGTAACAGAGAACAATAAAGCAATTTCACGTAAACACTGTGTTTTACATGAAGCACTGAGATTATTCGCCTTATTATAACTTCCTAAAAATAGTCATAGTAATTAAAAAAAAATTTATTTAAGGAAATTCTGTGAACTTAAGAATTCAAGACCTACTTGAGCAAGAGTGAGACCACGTGTCTACTAAAAATAGAAAACTAGTAGGGTGTTGTGGTGGGTGCCTGCAATCCCAGATACTAGAAAGGCTGAGGGAAGAAGAGCTCTTAAGCCCGAGAGTCTGAGGTTGCTGTGAGCTATGATGATGCCACGGCACTCTCTCCAGGGTGACAGAGTGAGACTCTATCCCCCCCCCAAAAAAAAAAGGACAGAAAATTCTGAATATAGGTTTACATGATCTCTTCACAGAGGTAGTGTGCATAAGGATTGCTTTGGCCACAGCTGTCTACCCTAGGCTGCCCTACCATGCCCTTCTCTCTATTCAATGAGGCCTGGTAAGGAATGGGCTTAAGGGAAAACTTCCCTGTTTTCTGCATAGGGGTATCTCCAGTACTTTATTGCAGTGGCCATTGGCATTAATTATGTACTCAGGAAGTAAGTATAGGACAACTCTGTTACCACCACCACGGGCGCTTGCAGATGCAATTGTATACACTGGGTGCTCAGTCAGAATTGTCTGCACAATTAAGAAGGGTTGTCAGCAGTCTCCCATTCCGAGCATTAAATAGAACCAGCCTTACTCAAACAACTTGACAAGTAACAGGTGGAATAAACACAATTGCAAGCATCCTTAGGTTTTTCCCTATTTGTACAAAAAGCTGGGCCACTGTTGGGGTGGCCTTACGCTAGAAAGATGTGATTCAGCTGTAACCCACTGCCTACCTGCCCTCATGGCCATGTCCTGGCATTGTTTTGGCCACAGCTGTCTACCTGAGGCCAGACTAAGGCTCCCTTCTCTCTGCTCACTGAGGCCTGGTAAAGAAGGTGCTTAAAGGAAAAACATGTCTATTTTCTGCCAGAGCTTCAGGGCAGGGTCAACACTGTTTTAGGCATACTGAAATGGGTCTCTGATGGTCTGCAGTCTGGTGTGTGGAGGGAGCTGACTTTACAGTGAGGGTTACTACTGTTCCTGGTGTTAAGTTATGAGTTAGATTTTGCAGTGTAAGAGGGATGTGTTCTCTCCCCTACCCTGCCCCCTGAAGCTTTAAGTAGAGTTTCTGGCTTTACATGGGTCCAGGCTAAGTTTGGGGTCAGAAGTTGAAACTAATGACTAAATGTGGACTCAGGGCTTTTAGTCATGATAAGTCTTAGAATTAGGAAACAAATATCCTTAAGAGTGAAAATGAAACCATAGTTCTCTACCATCCCAAAGGTAATGAAGCAGGAAAAGCCATTTAATAATGGAAGTCTAGATTAGAAGTGATGACACCAGTTTTATTTGGAGATCTTTGTCAAATCACCTTTTCTCACTTAGTCGCTTCAGTTGTAAAATAGAAATAATCATTATACTTCCCTACTTGATGGAAATGAGCATCCCCTCAGTGTCTGCTGAGATCTGCAGGAGAAAAGTTTTCTTGATGATGCCTAATATTGTTTTTACTGGTTAAAATTACTCTTGTATGAAAAAGAAAAGACAATCCCCTCCAACTCTCTGTTATAACAGAATACTTCATATTAGAAGACAAAGCACATAGACGCTAGTCTTTATTTGGACTTTTACTTTCACTAATTTATAATGAGTAGGATGTTTCCTTGGTGACTTTGAAGTATAATATAAATGGAAAAAGTGAAAATGAAGACGATTTTAAGAACAGATGATGCAATGGAAAATTCCCAGGATTTCTGACTCTCCTTATGGTGCACAGTGACAGTCAGAGAAAGACATAATCAAATTTCCTCACAGGTGTCGTCCATATAAACCCAAATCTTCCATTCCCACTTTCACCCAGAAAGGGGAAAAAAGATATCCATAATTAGGAGGAACTCTGGGACTCAACTTTTACGGTTTGCCAACTTCCCTGTTCTAACTTTCACTACTTTCATTATCAGTATCAAGACTGTGTACCCTGGAATCAATTTTGCTCATTTCTATTCCTAGCATTTTTTTTTTAGTAGTTCTTTTAACCCACCATTCAATTTTTCTGAGAAAGACTCAGAGTTCTTATTTTCCTCATCATGTTTTGATCTTGTCACTCACCTCCTTACCTTAATTTACAAAGAAAGCTTTGGCGCTTCCATTTAATGCACAATGGCAGTTCTTTGATCTTTCTGAGAGAGGTGGGCCCTCTACTGTTGCCTTTTGGTATAGGACTTTTGAAACTAGAAAATTCTGGTGGCAGAGCACAGATAAATGTATAAAATAAATGAATAATCATAAGCAGTTGTATAGATTTGAAAAATTTTTTAAATTGATTAAAACAGCAAATTGCTTTTACTGTTATTTCCATTGGGAAATGCACACGTTTTTCCCCTGGCATGGGTAGAGGGGAAGAGACAGAGGAGACAGTTGAGAGCTCTTGAGTGAAGTTCCGCAGTCTGAGGAGAGACAAGAACACTGTTCCCTGCTCTGCTGCAGGTTACAATCACCTGGGGAGCTTTCGAAAATCCCTAAGGGCTCAGGCTCCACCCCCTCCCCAAGAAATTCTGATTTAATTGGTCTTGGATGGAAACCAAGCATTAGTATTATTTTTTTCAAAACTCCCCAAATTGTTTGAATATATTAGAATCGAAAGCTATGGTTTTGCTGCTTTTTTTTTTTCTTCTTCTTCTTCTTCTTTTTTTTTTAGAGACAGAGTCTCACTTTGTTGCCCTGGGTAGAGTGCAGCGGCAACATGGCTCATAGCAACCTCCAACTCCTGGGCTTAGGCAAGTCTCTTGCCTCAGCCTCCTGAGTAGCTGGAACTACAGGCGCCCGCCACAACAACCGGCTGTTTTTTGTTGCATTTTGGCTGGGGCTGGGTTTGAACCCGCCATCCTTGGTAGATGGGGCTGATGCGCTACTCACTGAGCTACAGGTGCCACCCCTCCTTCTTGTGTCTTTTTTTTTTTTTTGAGACAGAGCCTCAAGCTGTCACCCTGGATAGAGTACTGAGGCATCACAGCTCACAGCAACCTCCAATTCCTGGGCTTAAGCGAGTCTCTTGCCTCTGCCTCCCAAGTAGCTGGGACTACAGGCGCCCACCACAACACCCGGACATTTTTTGGTTGCAGCTGTCATTGTTGTTTGGCGGGCCGGGCTGGATTCAAACCCGCCAGCTCATGTGTATGTGGCTGGCGCCTTAGCCTGTTGAGCCACAGGCGCCGAGCCCTTCTTATGTCTTAAAGCTGGCTTTCTTTTCCTTTTTCTTTTCTTTTCCTTTTTATCAGTAGGAAACGGGGGTTGCTTGGTCAGACTTTTTTCTTTTTTTTAACGAAGCAGAAACTTTCTCGTGGAGTAGATTTCTAAAAGGTTTTCCAAAAAGAAATTGTCATGAACTGACATGGCTAAATGATCCACTCTTGCCAATGGCCAGTCAGAGGTGAAAATACTTTCTTCCTAACCTTTTATATATTTTTTGGTAATGAAATGTGAAGAGTGAATCACATGGCAATCATTTTGTTCAAAATTCTGCTCTTCCTTTGGTTGAATGTGTCGACTTGAGCTAGTTACTTCGTTTCTCCACTCTACACGAGAACTGTAGCAGGGGGACATCATGAGGGTTTGTGAGAGTGAAGGGAGAGAATGCTCATCCAGCCCCAGCATGGAGGTCGTCCCGCCCATGGGAAGTTCTCAGTGAAAGTTAAAATTGCTATTGGTAAAGGGAATTGTACAGAGTAGCAACTGTAGTGAGTGATAGTTATTTGTTTCTAAAAGTGTCTTTTTAATTTTGCCTTACGCCTGGCTTTAGCCCCTACTGGGTTCTTCACAGAAAGTTATGGTAAACTACACACCATCAACTCCAGACTTTTGATGCATAGCTAAGGAGTTTAACTAAATTTAACTATAATTTTACTGCCAAAGCATGCTCCTGCCATTATGACTAGGCTAGGACACAGCTCACATGGCTACAGAGGAATAAACTGAAATCTACTTTTCCTCTTAGAATCCTTAGCAAGATGGTAATGACAGTATCTGCACATGCCATTGACAAAATATTCAAGCCAAGTTTATTTCTTTTTATAAATATACAATCCAAGGTTATTTCCCTTAAAATTGCTTTATAAACAATCTTAAATAAATTTTGGAAAGTAATCCCACCACCAAAAGCTGCTACTTATCTTATTCTCTTACCCAAACACGGGTGTTTAAATTTCTTCTTGCCTTCTTCCCATTCTATTCACCCGTCTTGTTCCATATTATTCTTCTACTGTATTAATCTTCTTACTGAAAGATTGCTGCATCTGTTTTGTACATATTTGATCTTTTCCCCTTAGGCTGCAGAGCTTAATAGCTAGAAAAGTGATCACCTGAGTTAGAGTCTGTGTACTCCGTGTTTCCACCATTTCTGGCCCTATGACCTTGAACCCTTAGCTGAACCTATCTGTGCTCTACATAAAGTTGTTATAAAGATTTACCACACTCTAACTTTAGTGATTATTTAACAGTTGTTTTGCAAGCCCTTTCAACTTGCTGCATAATATAAACATTTTCATTATTTAGATACTGATGTAACTTTTCACTGATGAAATAATATTTTGAGGACTGGAAATTGTATAGATCCTTAAAAGTTCCAATTTCTCTTCTCCTATTTTTTAGATTAAATTAAATTAAATCAGATATGTCAAAGTGTATTGCATAGGTATGTGTAGATAGAAAAGAATGAAAAAATATGGTTATTTGGTGAAGATTCTATCAGGCCACCGAACAAGACATTATCATGTAGCTCAAGATAATACCAATTTACTATGTTGTTCTTCAGATACAAAGAAGCTGTTATAGACTGACATTCAAACAAGTCTGATTGAGAGAAGGCTTCTTGATGGGAAACACCTCCAGGTGTGGTGTTGATGGGGAAGAGAGAGAAAGGTTAACTCTGCCAGTGATGATTTGCCAGGATTGGGCTGATCTGTATGCAATACTCATTTATTCCTCAAATTGTCATCTCACCTCTGCTACCTGCTGGGCTATGTGTGAGGGGTGTGATGTGAACAGATGGCATTCAGGCCCCGACCTCCTGGAGCTTACCATCAGGGAAGAGAGGCAGATGGATCAAATAATCAATTGAACAAGTGTAAAATTACACCTGTGACCTGTGTAGGGAGGAAAGGTGCATGGTACAAAGAGAGTCTAGTATTAAGGTTCTTGACCTGGTCAGGGAGGTCAGAAAAAGCTTGTCTAAAGAAGTCACAGTTGTGCTGAGAACAGATGGATGAGTAGACATTGATTAGGTGAAAAGGAAGGAGGGACCATCCTGGCAGAAGGAACAGAAAGTACTAAAGTCCTATTGCAGGAGGAAGCAGAGACAGTAAAGGGAATTGAAAACAGGCCAGGTGGCAGGTCCTGTGACAGAGTGGAGAAAATTGGCCTCACATGGATTGAGCCAGTAGCGTGCTGGAGCTGGCCTTCCTAGCTTCTGAGAGCTGATTCCGTTCCACACACATCTCTTCCCACTCTACATTCAGGGATGTAGAGTTAATAGCTCTAAATTGGCTAAGGTGGGTGTATTTACACCATCAAAATCAGCCAAACCTCCCTCTCCCCCCAAATCCAGTTTACCAGCACACAGCTGGGTTAGACTATGGGCAACTATGTCTAGATTCAAAATCCAAACATTCCAAATGGTTCTGGATCTGAGATTTGAAGTAGGGAAGAGATAAGCCCTGGGAAAGAGTAATCGATTGTGACTTCCTGTGGTTGTTGAGCCCTACACAGCCAGGGCAAACTCATTAGGTGTGAAGACTGTCCTCGGGCATTCCAGCTTTACACTTTCATTTTCCCTTCTTTCTGTTTTTATAAACAAAATAGGCCAAACACCCACACCAGATACCGGGGGAAGCCTAGTACTCTCCCTGAGCTCTCAGAATGTCGGTATCTTCTTCCTCATAGGGACCTTTAGCCTTGAGTTCCTGCTGAAGTCTCTGCACGCACTTTTCTTCCTGCTGCCCCTGCTCACTGTCCTGTGTCCTCACTGCTGGGCTTCATGAGGTCATGACCCATCATGAGGTCATCATCTACCATGAGGTCATCACCCATCGCGATGTCATCACTCATCATGGGGTCATCACCCATCATAAGGTCATCACCCAACATAAGGCCATTGCCTCTCTACTTTCACTCCCCAGAGCAGCACCAACACCACCAGCAGCAGCAGCACAGAAAAGAAACCACCTTGAACTTTAAGATTAGATCTTAAAACCTACTGTCCTAAGCTCTTGCCTTAGGTGATCTTTTCTCCTAGGGCTCTTATAAGCCCTAGTGTCACTCTCTCAGTGCCAGTTCCTATACTATTATTTGGAAACTTTTAAATTTGCAACTTTTTTTCTTTTTGAGACAGAGCCTCAAGCTGTCACCCTGGGTAGAGTGCCATGACGTCACAGCTCACAGCAACCTCCGAGTCCTGGGCTTACGCAAGTCTCTTGCCTCAGCCTCCCACGTAGATGGGACTACAGGCATCTGTCACAACGCCTGGCTATCTTTCAGTTGTAGTTGTCATTGTTTGGCAGGCCTGGGCTGGATTCGATCCTGCCAGTTCTGGTATATGTGGCTGGCGCCTTAGCGCTTGAGCTACAGGCGCTGAGCCTAAATTTGCAGCTTTTATCTCAAGTTAGGCTCAATGCGTATCTTCGCACATCAAGAAAGCTCATGCTATTGTTTGCTAAACAAAAGAACAGTCTACCACAGTAGTTCTCAACCTTCCCAATGCCTCCTAGTGCCGCGACCCTTTAATGCAGTTCCTCATGCTGTGATGACCCCTAACCACAAAATTATTTTCGTTGCTACCTCGTAACTGTAATGTTGCTACTGTTCTGAATCATAATGTAAATATCCTACATGCAGGATGTATTTTCATTGTTACAAAGGGGTCGCAACCCACCGGTTGCAAACCGCTGGTCTGGTGAGAATGACCCTAACCAATATTAAGAACTAATAATGTTGGTAATGATAATTTTTCTTTGCTTTGGGCAAGACTGTATTTTTAAACAGTATTCACTTCTTCACTAACCAAGGGTCTTAGGTTTTTATTCTTTGTCATTTTACAGAAACGTTAATTGTCCTTCACAATTGCAAGTTTGTTAGCCGAGGAAGTGAAAACACCATTTTTTCTGAATGTTTGTAACCCAGTTCATTTTATTTGTTTTTGTTTTTTTTTTTTTAGAGACAGAGTCTCATTTAGTCAGCCTTCGTAGAGTGCCATGGCTTCACAGCTCACAGCAACCTCCAGCTCCCGGACTTAGGTGATTCTCTTGTCTCAGTCTCTTGAGTAGCTGGGACTATAGGCACCCACAATGCCCGGCTATTTTTTTGTTGTTGCAGTTTGGCCGGAGCCGGGTTTGAACACGCCAACCTCGGTATATGGGGCCGGCGCCCTGCTCACTGAGCCACAGGCACAGCCCTGCCCAGTTCATTTTAGACTGCAGTATACAATCTTCCAATATTTTTGATACTTTGTTTCACTTTGTTTGCGTCGACTCCTTGGCATAATTATGAACGTGAAGTGTTCCGCTTCTCCCCTCCCTCCATCTGGAGCCCTGGACACTGGTGAGTGGCCGCAGGTTTGTTCCAGTCACAGCTGGCGTGAATTCCCTCAGCAGCCTGCCTCCTGGGTGCAGAGGGAGAATTAAGCCTCTTCATAATTCTTACTCTAATACCTCCCGTGGAGACCTTCAAGGAAAGGTTCTCTGTGCCCTTTCAGCCACAGAAGAAAGCTCCTGCTAGAAAAGACCCGAATGAGGCTGTATCATCATTCCAAACGCATCTGGCCAGGTAAAAATCAGCAGTGTTTTCTCAGCTCCTCACAGAGAAGCCCTGGGAAAGAGTAAGAGATTGTAACTTCCAGTCCTTTATCCCTATGGAATCTGTTCTGTTCATTCACACTAAGGTACAAATGACCAAGAAGACTTTTTTCTAGGGCTATTTGCATTTCATCAGGGGAAAAAGATTTAGTTCAAGGAAACAAGCCATTACTGGATGGAGAAAATTATTTTGCAAAAGGCATCTTTGTGACGCTTTGGACATTATTTTCCCCACTCGAAGGGTTACTTGTGATTAAATATGAGCAGAAGTAGAAGGCATTTGTATTTTGCGTGGAGACGTCTCTGTTGTAATTAATCCAACACTAATCTATAAGTCCTTCCTTTCTAGAACTAGATGAAATCGATCCCTCTTTTTTTAAGTCAAAAACTCTTGGAGGGGTTGAGAGAAAGGAGGTAGTGGGTTCTATTCAATCTCTGATAAATGTACAGTGCCCATCAATTCTGGCCCTAATCCTCGTCTCAATAAACTCCTCTATTGTGACAACCTCTATTGTGAAATAAGAATTAAAAAAAAAAAAAGGAGAAACTCCAGAACAGGTCCATAAAGGAAAGAAAACACAGCCCACATCAGTCTTGGCTGAAAATAAGGGGTCCCCGGTGCTTTTAACACTGGGATTTTAACAGCTCTAATTCAAACAGAATGAAACTCATCATTTTATCACCTGGTCCTTGCTCACACTGGTATCTTACATTTTAAGCCTTTGTTAAAATAATGAGGCAAAGTCAAATATGCATCATGAGGTCGTGACTGGGGTTGGATTTGGAAATTTGATCTACTAATTCCAGAAATGAGGACTAGAGATCTGTGCAGATGGAAATGAAGGCCAATTAGACATCATTAACATGTAGATTCAAAAATAAGATAGCACAGCATTTTACTCTGAGACTTTGCCAGTAGAGTTTAATAAATTAAAATGAAATGCAGTCAAGTTGAGACATCAGAAAATGAGGTTAGGCAACATTATGCAAACATCACAAGACCTGGCTAATGGATCTTCACGCTCTGGGGAAATAGATTCCCTAAAGCTGAACAGTGGGTTCTTTTATGGTTTGATGACCTTTCCCACTTTCTCAAGGAAAGGACCTGCACATCAAACAGGCAAGAAGACTGTATTTTTGGTTCAGACAAATATCAAATCTAGGAATGCATATATATAGTTTTAGGGTTGTCCAAAGCTTTTAAAAGTTACTGATCTTTGGTACCAACATTGGATGTTTAGTAGTGTTTGTTTCCTTTTATTTATGCTTGGTTCTCCCACTAGATCTGCTTATATGGTGCTACTTAGCTGCTATGGACAGGAAACTAAAGAGTCAAGCATAAATTCTATTTTGTGGACATACAGAATAGATTAGAAAACAGACCGAAGGTTCAAAATTCCTGGATTATTTTTCAAACGCTACCTTTGTTCTTCCTAAGATTTCATTTTTATAAAGCTTTAGGCTGTTATGGTGCAAACTGTGTGTTGCTTAAGGGCAGCAAGATTTACTTAATGACTATCTGCAAATCATTTTAGAATCTAGAGGGAGGAATGTTATTAGACTGTGGAGCAGTAAATGTTCTCTGTGCAGGAGAAAGTTTGCCCAGCTCATGGCCGTGGGCTTTGATCTCAGCAGCCCTCGTAAAGTCAGAAGAATTTCTGCCTGTCTTTTATAGAGACTTTCTTCTAAGGAGAGTAAAACACAGTGCAGACATTATCTAATTCTTTCTCGAAACATTCACGTAAATTTGAGTGGAGCAGGTGTTATTACTACCCAACCCATTCTGCAGATGGGGAAATAAAATAGAAAGCTAAGTGACTTTCCCAAGGTCAAGGAGTTGCTGAACAAGAGCCAGGAGAACACCATTTGGGGTTTTTCAATTGTTAGTCCAGGGCTTTTGACTGCTGATCCCCCAATTACCAAGCAGAAGTGAGATCTGCAGGTCCTGCAGGGCTATGAAGGGACGGAGAGGCTCTGAGCCCCAGGGGCTGAGTTTGCGCTTCTCTGACGTCTCCTAACTGGAGGATGTCGAATGTGTCATTGGTCTTTTGCAAGTTAGTTTCTCTTCTTTAAAGCAGGGCTGTACTAGAAGTATGTGCCCCACCAGACTGCTAGATTAGCTAAAATAATGCATTTTCCAGTGATAGCACATGATAAAATAGTCTACATCACATAACATCCCAGAGGGTAGGGTCTGTGACGATTATGTTGAAATTCGTAAACACAAATATGAAAGTTGATCACTAAATCTACCTTGTTATCTAGATCCCCTTCAAAATGTGCAATCAAACTAGCCTGCCATATTTACTTTAGAATTTATATCCTTTTAATGTAGTATCCACGTATGGTTGATTCCTTCTCCCAGTATTTCACGACCCTCGCTCAGATATAATCATAGCTCCCGAGAGGCCCTAAGAGGTCTCATCCGTGCTCACCAACAAGTCCAGCCAGCCACGTCGTGGCTCTGTCATTTCCTTCCTTTCCGAGTTCTTCTCCCTTCTTTGTGCTGCAGTAGCTGCCTGGGGGTGTCCACGATAAGGCATCCTCACCAGTTGCTGTGCCCTACGCGTGGCCATCCCTGTAGCTGCTGCGTCCCAGAGCAATGTGTTCTCTGGAGTTTTCAAGGCATCACAGCCAAGCATGTCATAAAATTTTTATTTTGTTTTGCTTTGTTTGCACAAGACTCCACCCATCTAGTTTTTAAGAAGGATGTCTTGCTATGTTGCCTGGGCTGGTCTCACACTCCTGGCCTCCAGCAATCCTCCCACCGCAGTCTCCGGAGTAGTTGGCACCAAGTTTTTAGTGTAACCGCGTCACGACCAGCATAGCCCTTGAGGCCTGGATCAAGAGAGAAAACCAAGGGACAATGACCACGTTGCCTTTGGGGTTAGAAACCCCTCTCTCCTGACCACTAGTGCTATTTTTTAAAAACTGGGTACTATCTATATTGTGTTTCTTTGGATTGCTTTTTATCCTTACAGGAGGTACCTCATTTCAGGTAAATGATTTCTAGTAGGCGAGCGATCTAGAATAAGGAACCTGTCTGAGTCCTGGACTGAACACGTTTATCACTCCCTTCTCCCATATCGATGTAACTGTGAAATGGGGAGAAACAATGAAGCCGAAGTTCATAAATATAGAAATAGCCAGGCGTGGTGGCTTATGCCTGTAATCCTAGCACTTTGGGAGGCTGAGGCAGGCAGATTACTTGAGTTCAGGAGTTCAAAACCAGGCTGAGCAAGATCAAGACACATCTCTACTAAAAAATAGAAAAACTAGCTGGACATTGTGGCAGGTGCCTATAACTCCAGCTACTCACAAGGTTGAGGCAAGAGGATCACTTGAGCTCAAGAGCTGAAGGTTGCTGTGAGCTATGACACCATGGCATTGTACCCAGGACTACAGTGAGAGTCTGTCTCAAAAATATATGTAGATTTAATTTAAAAATTAGCTTTTTTACTCAATCTTTTTAATAAATCATGTGAACTCCCAGATTTAATTTATTTTAATTTAGTGAGTGAGTGGTTCTTCACTTTGTAGTAGCTCCTTCTATCTCTTCAAATAAATGAACATAAAAGTAAAAGAAATACTCACTTGACGTTTCAGAGGTTATTAGGCCAAATAGTGTCCCTGTGTGTAGCTGGGAAGTCTGTGCTCCAATAATTTATATGTACAGTCATCTTTGGGGGATTGGGGTGAGGGGTGGGATCTCTATGTTTTTTTCCTTTTTCTGATCATATACTCCATCTGTTCTGCATTTAATTCTACATCTGGAGATATGAAATTTACAGATTACAAAATGAGATTGACAATTTATTGTTGTTGTTTTTAAGAGCATGAAAAACTATTTCCCCTGGGGTGGAGGGAAAAGCTAATGACAGTATTAAAATTGAATCGTTCAATTATTGCTGGATATATGACATCTAAAAAATGATTTCAATTTTTTTAAAAAAGTATTTTTCCTGAGCACCTGTGGCTCATTGAGTAGGGCGCTGGCCCCATATACCGAAGGTGGTGGGTTCAAGCCTGGCCTCAGCTGAACTGCAAAACAGAAAAATAGCCGGGTGTTGTGGCAGGTGCCTGTGGTCCCAGCTACTCAGGAGGCTGAGGCAAGAGAATCGCTTAAGCCCAGGAATTGGAGTTTTCTGTGAGCTGTGTGACACCATGGCACTCTACCGAGGGCGATAAAGTGAGACTCTGCCTCTACTACAACAACAACAACAACAACAACAAAAGATATTTTTCCTGGGTAAGTTTTAGTTTAGCAAAATTGAGCAGAAAATGCAGAGATTTCTCTTCTACCCTCTGCCTCCATCCCAAGCACAGCCTCCCCTCTCAACAACCTCCCCCACTAAAGGGTACATTTGTTACAATTAATGAATCTACATTGACACTTAACCAGTCATCCAAAGTCAATAGTTTACATTAGGGCTCACTGCGGGTATTAGCTTATGGATTTGAGCAAATGTATAATGACATGTCTCCATCATTACAGTATCATGCAGGGTATTTTTACTGTCCCCCCAAACCACTGTGCTCCACCTATTCAGCCCTCCCCCCACCTCAAATCCCTGATCTTACTATTTCCATATGTCTATCTTTTCTAGAATGTCATATAGTTGGAATTCTACAATATGTAGCCTTTTCAGATGGGCTTCTTTCTGTCGGTAACATGCATTTAAAATTCCTCCATGTCTTCCCATGGCTTGAGAGTTCATTTGTTTCAAGCACAGAATAATGTTTCATTGTCTGGATGGACCACAATTTATTTAATGTTTCATTGTCTTGATGGACCACAATTTATTTATCCATTTATCTAAGGAAGGACTTCTTGGCGCTATGGCATCACAGCTCACAGTAACCTCCAACTCCTGGGCTCAAGCAATTCTCCTGCCTCTGCCTCCCAAGTAGCTGGGACTACAGGCGCCTACCACAACGCTCAGCTACTTTTTTTTTTTTTTTGGTTGCAGCCGTCATTGTTGTTTGGCAGGCCTCGGTTGTATTTGAACCCACCAGCTCATGTGTATGTGGCTGGCGCCTTAACCGCTTGAGCCACAGGTGCCGAGCCTGCTTCCAAGTTTTGGCAATTGTAAGTAAGGCTGCTATAAACATCTGTAGGTTTTTGTGTGAACTCACTTTCTTTTTGGCTTGAAATATCTAGAAGATTTCCTCCTTACTACATACATGTTATAGCTTTTGGGTTTGTCAAATAATTGAGACTTTTCATAGGCAGAACTTTCATGGAATTTAAATGTGTAAACTGAACAAACATCATTGCCCTCACCCTATACATGCTAAGCTTGGTTCAAATATAAATTCCCAAAGAATTTTTATGTCAAAATTAAAGAATTGTTGTGAAGAACTAGAGACTTTACTGTATGGCTGGACTAGGCTTTTCAATATATCCTCATTGGAATATGGTGGTTTTCTTTTGCAACTTTCTGTTTCTGGACACTAAAAGTTCTGGAATGAAAGTATTAAATTTTTGCCTCCTAAGTTTTTTACAGGACCATGTATTTGACTGGATCAGAAGAAAATCTGAATGTTACCATGTAATGAATGTTTGTGAAATTTCTGGATTAAGTATCAGAATGTTACTCTGAATTAAAATTTGGAGGTTTTCTTGAACCTTGAAAAGTGTGTGTGTGTGTGTGCCTGCTATTCCCTAAGAAAATGGTTACATTGGCCCTGGCCACATTTCCTATTCAAATGTATAACAGCTTAAGATATCAAAGCTCATTTAATTTATTTTTTGTGTTCTAGACTCTGGACTAGCAAACTTTTATAATATGCACATAGGAACCCAATAATAGAAATTATACTGTTCAGCTCATTTTGAATGTGCATTAAGGGGTACTTTCCCCCAACTGTTACTTAGTATGAGAAGAGTATTTATCTTTTTTGGTACACTCAAGACTCCTGCAACTCCATGGAATATGAATAAAAGAGTTAAGAAAAACCAAAGAACCTCCAGAATGACTGTAGGCTAGAGGAATAATAAGGAAGCACCAACAATGCGGCATTTTTGTAAAAATTGGCAAGTGACAGAAGAGCCTGGATGGTGTGGGGAGGGGGAGGTAACTTCTTTCGGTCTATCCCAGTGCAAAAGCAGTTAAATCAAGTTCCAGCCTGACCTGCTGGGAAAGTACGGTTTAGCAGTCTCACAATTATCACTGTTGTTCAGCTGTAAAAGGAAGAAAAAAAGATTTTTTTCTGTTGTTGCTCTGTTTTATTTTGACTTTAAGAAGTGTTTCAGCACGTTTCGGAAGAGGAAGTTAAATCGATGCCAAGTTATCACTGATTTCTGTGGGTATTCCCTCTTGCTGTCCTTCAGAGATGGGAATTTCCCTGCTGTATTCCTTGTTTAAGAGCGGAGTGGCTCACATGTCGGGCCTTTTCCTAGGCTGTCCCCCTTTGACTGAATCCACGCCCAAACAGACTTTTTCATGCATCTGTGAACACAGTGCAACAATTCAGGCAGAATTTCCATCTTTCAAAGAATCTTTTTTTCTCAACCTAGAAGATAGTTCTCCATAGGCATGAGGAACATTTTCTCATCTGATTATCCCCAAATTGGCACCTGCACAGACATCCACACTTGTGTAATTTTAAATGAGGAATTTATAGTTTCATGCATTTACGTTAGTTGTATAATTTTAAAGTTTACATGGTGGTATATTGCTATCCTGTCGTTTATTACAGCAGAATAAAAGTATGCTAAACTAGGCTTCTAATCCATTTCCACGTTCTTCAGTTCCTAAATATTACTGAACAGTGACATGTTCAATCCTCTGCAATCATATATCTTATGTAACTAGAAGATTAAAAGACTAATTTGAAAATAGCAGGGTTTTTTTTTCATTTTCAAACATAAGGTTAATTGAAGATAATTGTTTCTGAATAATATCGTTTTATGCTCACAGGATGGCTGTTGGAGGGTCCAAGGCTGGGGATGGATTGTAATTGGCCCTGGTAGTCCTGTACAAAGTATCCAAATGTGTTCACTACTTAGGACTTCATACTGAAGTTATTAAAACAGTCTTGATCCTGGGGTTGAGTGTGGCCCTGCAGGCTGAGAAAACGAACATGTGCACCTTGTATTAGTGATTATTTTCTGCAAGATGGGACTAGGGAGAGGATGGGCATTCCAGATTGCTCTTTTTGTCTCAGGCTTTGCTATGGCTTGGGAGGGCATGGATACTGAGCTTATGTTCCTTTAAAATTTTAATATTTTGTTCATCACAACACTTTTTTTTCACTAAATGTAGATTGAAAACTTTTTTTTTGCATTAAAATATGATTTCCCTGGATTACTGATTTTTTTTGGCATCACCTTAAATTTTGTGCCCCAAGCAGCTGAATCCTATTTCTACCCTACCTGGTTGGATTTGCTGTTTTCCCAGCTCTCCAGAGTGAGTGTCATGGCCATTTCTGATTACCTGCAATGCTTAGCACCTGGAACAGTGCTCAGGATGAAATAGGTGTTTGATCAGTGGTTAACATACCACTGATGGAGGCTGGATACCTGTTCAGGCCTGGCCCCCTCCAAGGCAACGAATCCAGCCATGTGGGGATGGAGCCAAAACTCTGTGCTTCACCACCTCTCCCAGGAAGAGGGGAGAGAAGGGCAGATAGAAGTGGGCTCATTCCCCGCAGGCACCATCTGCCCCACATCTTGAATGCAGTCCCTGCAGGGTCAAAGTGGCCAGGGTGTGCTGATAGCAGAGCGCAGAGGCTCTGGAAACCACCCGGGTTGCCTCTCAGCCAGTCCACCCACTACCTGCAGGCCTCCGGGCAAGTGACACAGGAAACCCACTCAGTTTCTTTACCTATGTCACGAGGGTACACACTGAGCACCTACCTCGTGAGATTTCTGTGAGGAGGTAACGAATTCCCACCGGGTCTTACACTGGGTTCCCTAGAAAACTGCCCAGGGCAAAACTTGATGTAATCCTTCATTAGGGAGCGGGTTCCTGGGAGGCAGGAGTGAGGGACAAAGGGATGGAAGGTGCCGAAGGAGGGAGAGTAAATACAGAGGCTGTGTGTGGGGCTACCCTGATCGCTTGGTTTCACGGGACCTCTCTAAGAGGCTGTAGGAAACATCTAGAAACAGGCCCTCAGAGAGGAAGAAGAGTAAGCTGATTATCTGCTGGCCCCTTCCTGTCTCCTGCCTGTCACTGGTCAAAGTCAACCGGTGGAATTGGGACTCCACCCCATTTCTGAATGGCATTGCTAATAATTATTAATGGTATTAATAACTGCCCCCCCCAGCAGCTGTTGGGGGGGGTCAGCCGGGGCTGAGTCAGCCCGTGTGCAGGCCCAGTGGTCTCTGCTGGTCAGTCAGAGCCTAGCACAGTGGTGCCTTTGTCCTTCAGCAACAGTGGATACTGCAGCTGTAGTTTGTCAATCTCAGAAAGAAAATGGGCCGTATTATTGGACTCTGGATTCTCCTTGGCAGCCCCAACACTGGGAACTAGCTGCTGTTCCCTTAGTATGGTAATATTTGGTGTGGCATGCATTTCCTTTTTTTGTTTGCTTATTTTTGAGACAGAGTCTCACTTTTTTGCCCTCAGTAGAGCGCTGTAGCATCACAGCTCACAGCAACCTCAAACTCTTAGACTCTAACTCAGCCTCCCAAGTAGCTGGGACTACAGGCGCCCACTACAATACCTGGCTATTTTTAGAGACAGGGTCTTGTTCTGGCTCAGGCTGGTCTCAAACTTGTAAGCTCAGGCAATCCACCCACCTCGGCCTCCCAGAATGCCAGAACATGCATTTGCTTTTTGCCCTGGCTGTTTCCTCTGCCTCCTAAGCTGTTCCTGAAATCTTCAAATATCAGTATTCTTTTGGTTACAGAGTCACCTTCAAAGTCACCTTCTCAAAAGGCCTTCCAATGACCAGCAAGGGTTTCCTCATTCTCAGGTAAAGAGATACATGTACATCTGTCTTCTCTTGTTGTTGTTTTTTTTTTTAATGTACTTTTGCCCCACAAATGAAGGACATTTTTTTTGTTATAAAAGGAAAAGGCGTGAATCGGGGGCGTGGCTCACTCTCACACTCAGCAGCCTGGCAGCTCACAGCCAAACCACAAATGGAACTAATGTCTCATTATGGGCTTCCCATCATATCTGACCTATTATGCATCAACCCCCTTTCCCTAACAATGTCAAAACTGGCTTGCTCAGGATGTCAAAAGATGTCATTTCTCTTCCTGTTCCTTTTTCATTCTCTTTAGAACAATTAATTTTGACTTAGAACTATTTGCTTATATAAATCTAAGGCTGGCAACTAAAATTTGAAAAAAAAAAACCCAGCAACCCACCAACATAAAAGATACTTCTTACCTTATTTCCATCCTCTTCATCTCTCTACTCCTCCCTCCCCACAGAACACCCCCCAGCCCTGCACCCCTGCCCCTGGGCTACCACAACCTCGGTTCTTTATTCCGACACTTGTGTAATTCATGGTTTTGTGTCCTCTTTGGTCAACACATGCTAAGTTACTCATAAGGCTTGAGAATTCGTATTGTGGCAAAGATAATGCGTGATTAAAAAAATAAAATAGTCTAGTATTTCTTTTATGATCACTGGTTAATTTGAAGTTCTTCAGGGAAAAAAAATTATTAATTGACCAGTTATTTTCCCTGTTTCAAAATTGACAGAAGTCTTTGCAGTCTCAACATTTTAATTTTTTCTCCCTTCCATATTAAGGATAATGGTCAGTCAAAACCAGCATCATTACCTAACAAATCCATAAATGAACACTCTAGTAATAAGCAGAATTCCTCAGCTTCCATGCAGCACAGCCATCTGCTTGTTGAACACTTCCTTTTCTGACATCTTGACTGTGGTCACTCAGGATGTGATTGGACTCCACCAATGACGGGAATGTACAACCATGTGAGAAAAGTCTCCCCATATTAGAGCAGTTCCAGTGGTTAGCAAGGTCTTTTTTGTATATGGAGCTGAAATGCACTTCCTGTGACATTGGTCCACTGGTTCTCCTTTGCCCTATAAAATGGTGTTTCCCAAAATGTGCACAGTGGTCCCCTGTATTAGGGTCAGCTGTGGTTCTTGTGGGAATTCAGATTTCTGCACTCTCTATCCAAGGTCATTGGAATGACAGTGGGTGGTGATGGAGCCCAGATCCTCTGTCTCATAAGTTTAAGTTTGACGATCTCTATTCTGAAGTCAATGGAAGTAACACACATCCTAGCCCTTCAGATAGGTGGAGACGGCTATGATTATCTCTTCGCTTCTCCATGTCATCTGTTCTCCAGACCAAGTTTCCCCAATTTTTCCAACTGTCTCTTATATGAAATAACTCCAAGTTTTATTCTTTTCAAACGGGGTTTTGTTTCATTAGAGTTTGTCCTAGAATTGGATGCTCAGAACTGAACATAATGTTCCTAGTGAGATCTGACATGGGGGAAGGGGGCAGACAGAATGGAAGGACCAGCTTCCTTTTTAGAACAAATACTGTATTCCCTGTAAGAGAAACCATTAATGAAATTAAATACGTTCAGTTGCTTCAAGAACTTCAGTTAGCCATGTAAAATTTGGTCTAGATGGAAACAATCGAAATGTAAGTGTGGAATTGCAAAGAGATGAATATTCAATGTTAGCTTCAGCACTAGGCATGGTAAAACCTGACTACTCTGGATTGCTGATTGAGAATTTTTGGTAGTTGAGTTGGAGTTAAGATGAAGGTTATCTTCGGCTTATTTACCTTATCTCTGTTAAGTGGTTTTAGTAAGCAAAAATACGGTGCAAAATGGATTATAAGGATATATTTAACCTACTTGAGAGAACACATTTTTCAAGTGTGGAGTATGATATCATCTGTTTATGTATTATGCCTTTCTGTATTAATAAAGTAACTCTGGTTATTTATGACAGCAAGTCTGTAAGTGTATCTATGTGCTGGTATTCTTTTTGGTCTAATAGGGTATCATTGGTTACATATGAAAAATAAAATTGTATTTATTTAAAGGCAATTTATTTATTTATTATGGTAATATAATTCCTAGTTTTCATTAGTTTAGAATGGCCTCCTTCCCAGCTCATCTGAGCTGAATCAAAGTTAACTGCATGTGACACTTAGTAGACTAGCTAAGGGGTGATCATTTTCTTGACATAATTTATAATGTTTAGATCTTTATCTGTCACATTGTAACTTGGTGGTTATTACTGTCGGTGTGAACAGATATGTCTGAAAATGAGACAAAGACATGACAATCTGTATTTGTAAAGCTTTTCCACAGAGTCATTTAATGTTAAGCATAGGTCTGCTGTGGAAGTGAACTACTTAGGAATGCAGAAATACATGCTTAATTTATAGCTGCAAAATAACAGTAGACCCTGGCTTTTCTGCCCCTTCTTTTATACATTCTTTGTCCCCTTTTTATGGTCTCACTTTCTCCTTCCTCCTCATGAGAGCTAGACCCTTGGTTTTCTCTGCCTACTTCTCTCTCTTTGGAAGAGTTCATTCATTCTTGCAGCTCTGTCTCCACTTATCCCCTATCAGTGAAACTTCCTGAAGTTTATCTCTGGCTCTATCCCCTGGGCCTTCTGCTGCCATTTGATTTCAAGGACAATGTACATGTTTATCAAGCATCTATTCTGTGTCCCTTTCATAATAGCAATTATATTTTATCCTTGTAATAGCCTTGTTATTCTTCTTCCAATAGGGGGAAACTGAGACTTAGTTTTATTCAGCATTATGTTACACTCCTCACCATGATGTCTCCATTATGTTCAGAGACATCTGTTTTTCCTTGACAATTGTTTGTTCTCCATCTCCTAAAGAGTAAGCACTAACTAAATGTTTGTGAATGAATGAATGGGTGAATGGATGGTCAGATAAAAATTTTAGGTAGATCATGGGTCATACGTCATTTTGAGGAGTTCAAAGGCAGCAAAGAACCCAGGAAGTAATTGCAAAAGGCCAGATAAATGATGGTGGGTGTGGTGGAAGGAGGGAGATGGGAGGCACACTCCTCGTTTACTGGAGAGAAGGCAATTCCTTCAGAGTGGACAGTGCTTTGCACTGATCTTTAGGGTCTCACACTCAGAGGATTTGGAAATTGACTGGTCTCCCCAGTTTCTGGTTGGGTAACTGGGTGCATGATGTTGCCACAAAACTCACTCTGAGAATATAGAAGAAAAATCTTTAGGACTTTGAGCATTCTATTACCTATTCTCATGATCAAGAATTTCTAATAAGGCTCGGCACCTGTGGCTCAACGAGCTAAGGCGCCAGCCACGTACACCTGAGCTGGCGGGTTCGAATCCAGCCTGGGCCTGCCAAACAACAATGACTGCTGCAACCAAAAAATAGCCGGCATTGTGGGGGGTGCCTGTAATCCCAGCTACTTGGGAGGCGGAGACAGGACACTCACTTGAGCCCAGGAGTTGGAGGTTGCTGTAAGCTGTGATGCCACGGCACTCTATCAAGGGTGACAGCTTGAGGCTCTGTCTCAAAAAATAAGAATTCCTAATAATACTCTTCTATATCTTAGAACAGATACAGATGCTTTATTCTGGTATCCAAAGAACTTATTTTGGTATTCACTTTTTTAGTACCATTTCTTCTCCTGATCCCAATTGGATTATAAGCCCCTTTAGTGCTGGGAACATAACTCACAGATTTTATTATTGTTGTTGCTATTGTAATTCAGTACGAGCATGGTGGTAGGTGAGTAGTATGTGTTACTACTACTGCTTTAGAGGATTCAAAAACAATTATGCACATGGATAATGACTGACTTAATGATTTTGAGTATGAAGTAATTAAGGAAAATAATAATGTAACTTGTCTTTACCTGGATTTATGTTACATTTTATAATAGTGGCAAACATTTGTATAGTGAATTTTATATGCCAGACATTAATTCTAAGTGCTTTACACATTTATTAACTCATTTAATTCTCACAACAACCCCATAAGGTTGATACCATTATTATCACTGTTTTACGGATAAGGACATTGAAGAAGTTAAGGATGTTGATTAAAGTCAGGTAGCTAGTAAGTGTGGAGCTGGGACTTGGACATAGGAACACCTGGCTTAAATTTTCCTTAATTGCCACATCATACACAGCATCTTAGGACCTGGGAATTATCATAGTTACAAGATAAATGGTCATCCATTTATTACAGATGAACACGCCAGTAAGTGCTAAACAAGGTAATCAAAATCTATATCACCTTTGAGCAAACATATGTCCTTCCAATTCTTCCCTCATTGTTTATGCTCAGGCTTAGAATAATTGAAAATAATAAAGGTTTAAGAAGTTGTTTGCATCTATCACTCATTTGCCTCTCACAAAAAAGTTGTATGGTTGGGAGCAAACATTATGATGCCCCATTTCCAAAAGGAAGGTGACATAGCCATGCTGTGTAGTAGAGTAGCAATTTTGTTCAGAGCTTCTGTGTCTAGTCCAGTGTTTCCACAGCACTATAGAGCCATTGTCTAATCTGAACTCCTTCAGGAGGGCTCATGCCTCAGGAAACAAGCTCTAGAATCCAGTATTACTGTGTATGGAAGAAAAACTGAACTCCAGGTTGAGATTTCCTCAGTCAGATGTAAACCACTGAAATTTTATAAGAATACTTGCTAAAATGTCTTATTCAGAATATTCCTACATATAGAGGCTTTTGAATGTTTGAAACAATTTACTGTTTGTGTCCTGATCATAAGGAGCTGTTTTTCTCTGTTAGAGGAAAGTTTCATAACTTCACAAATTGACAGCCATGTCAGTTGTATTTAACTTAGTTCTGAGCTCAAGGTCACATGAAGTATGTATAACTAATACATCTCTTGACCTATCTTGACCTAAGAAAATACTGTGGTTCCAGGGAAAAAATATAGTTTTCTAATGCGGCAGTCAATGTGTTAATCATAGTACTTTTCACCATCTTGCTGAATTACCAATTGTAATTATTTCTATCAATTGCTGTGATTTGGTAACTTGTCTTTACCTGGATTTGTGGTATAAACTATTGATGGATCTATGGTATGAACTATTGATTCACTAAAAATTAATCCAGGCTCATCAATTCTACCAAAATAGGGGGAGAATAATAAGTAGTATCTACCACTTAGAGTTGTTCCTCAGGATCAGCTGTAAGGATTAATTTGTAAAATGCTTCTAAGAGCTTCTAGTTCATAGCAAATACTCTGTAAATGTGAAACATTATTAACATAATTATTAATGGTCCGTAACAATGATCCTCTTGGGACAATATTACATTTTAAATAGTGGCAAGAGAGCCCTTTATGGAAGATCTATGTCCCTGACTAGCCCTGAGAGCTCTTTTGGGGTCTTTCACCTATTACTTTCTCTTAAGGCCATTTATATTATTCCAGGCCACTGTTAGGGGCTGATGAATCCCTAATCTATCTCTCTAGTTAAAGTATTTTTTCTCTAAGTATATGTTCTAGGTGACATAGGGAAAGCAAATGGAAACTAAGTTTAAGCCAAACAAAGATCTAGTTATGGTATAAAAAGCATTTTTTTCCTCTTGCCTACTAGTTAACACTTACTGATAGAGAAGATGAAATTTTAGTGATCTTTATCAGTGTACCCTATAAGTGTGCCCTGTGTTCAAACTTACTCTGTGATAATGACTTCAACTGCTTTTCCACTGGTTATGTCACCTGACATTAATATTTTTTTAACCAAGAAATAAAATGTTCAAAACAAAGAAATCCTCAAGAACAAGATTTTGACTCATGAAAGGGGTACCCCTAACTTTTCTGGCTGGGTAAAATGAATCATTCCTGGGTAATGACCTGAGGACAAATTTTTTCAAACAGAACGTAATATTTTCATTTTCCTTTTTCTTTGAATTTCACTCTTACGGATTTGTGGTTATAATGAAACATCCCCCATTCTGAGACTGGAGCCCTTTTTGCGCTGAAGCTACAAACCTCAAAGATGCCTGGCTAGATACACTGGGAAACTGGCTTCGTTCTGTAAGACCAGTGGGGAAATAGTGAAGATTCTGCCCCATCTTTAGGAAATTTATTTCCTCTTGCCTTGCTGCCCTCTCCTCCTTTCTCCATTTTTAACTTCCTTTGTCTATTTCCTTTTTCCTTCCTGTCGTCTTCCTCTACTTTGTCTTCTTTTCTATTTTTCTCCATTTCTTTACTTTCACCTTTTCCAACCTGACCTCTTCTCTCCATTATTTGTTTCTATTTAGGCAATTCTATAGCAGCTTGTAAATCTAAAATACAATCTGCTATTTGATCAGGTCATCTTCCTTGCTTGCTCATCCTATTTCTGTAAGGGTTCAGTTCCAATATAGCTTTCAGCTCTTGATGCCAGCTCTCTTCTGGCATTTGCAATCTTCCTCCTGGGCCTGTGCTTTTTATACTTTACATTGGTATGTATGTGGCCTTTCTCTTTCTTACTTGTAGATCACCTAGCAGACTCTGCTTGGGTTTGCATTGCCGGGTCTGCTCTTGTTACTTTCACTGTCATGCATCTAACTCACTGTCCTCTGGGGAGCCCAACACCGGGCCTACTCAACCTGCCATCTCTCCAGCTTGCTCCTTGCCTGACATTTGCTAGGGAAGCCTCATCTCCTAGGCTGAATGGTTAACCTATTAATTTGTTACAATATTCATTCATTCAACACAAATTTTATCAAGCCCTAGATATGATAATAAAGATAAGAGTAACAGAGCTTTTCTTTTTTCACATAATGCAGTTTTTTCTTAAGTTTCTTATTGTGAATGCTATTGTGTTTTTTTTTTGTTTTTTTTTTTTTTTTACTTTTGGATTCTCTTTACTCCTCCTACAGATGAATTCACAAATATAAAAACTGAAGTCCATTTATATTCTGATGTACAAATCTCCAACAGTCAATTGTACAGTTTATGCAAAGTAGATGTCTTATATTTACTTGCTATTGAAAGCAGAGTACAGGTTCAATGGACAAATAATCATTAAA
>CAUYRH010085293.1:0-15998 GCA_963574655.1 Perodicticus potto
TTTTTTTTTGAGACAGAGCCTCAAGCTGTCACCATGGAGAGAGTGCCGTGGCATCACAGCTCACAGCAACCTCCAATTCCTGGGCTCAAGCAAGTCTCCTGCCTCCGCCTCCCAAGTAGCTGGGACTACAGGTGCCCGCCACAACACCTGGCCGTTTTTTGGTTGCAGCCGTCATTGTTGTTTAGCGGGCCCGGGCTGGATTCGAACCCGCCAGCTCGGGTGTACGTGGCTGGTGCCTTAGCCCGTTGAGCCACAGGCACCGAGCCTCTTTTCCTTTTTTTTTGAGACAGAATCTATCTTACTCTGTTGCCCAGGCTAGAGTACCATGGCGTTGTTGTCACAGCTCTCAGAAACGTCAAACTCCTGGGCTTAAGCGATCCTCCTGCCTTGGCCTCCCAGAGTGCTAGGATTACAGGTGTGAGGCACTGTGCCTGCCCTCATTTTGATTTTTTTTTTTTCTTTGAGACAGAGCCTCAAGCTGTCACCCTGGATAGAGTGCTATGGCATCACAGCTCACAGCAACCTCCAATTCCTGGGCTCAAGCGAGTCTCCTGCCTCTGCCTCCCAAGTAGCTGGGACTACAGGTGCTTGCCACAACGCCCGGCCATTTTTTTGGTTGCAGCCATCATTGTTGTTTGGCAGGCCCAGGCTGGATTTGAACCCGCCAGCTCAGATATACATGGCTGGCGCCTTAGCCCGTTGAGCCACAGGCACCGAGCCCCTCATTTTGATTTTTAAAAAGTATTGCATTAAAGTATTTATCTAGATACTGGATTTTTTGAGGTGAGCCCTTAAATTTGATGCACAATTTTTTTTCTTTTTTTTTGAGACTGAGTCTCACTATGTCACCCTGGGTAGAGTGCTGTGGCATCACAGCTCATAGCAACCTCCAATTCCTGGGCTCCAGCGAGTCTCCTGCCTCCGCCTCCCAAGTAGCTGGGACTACAGGCGCCCGCCACAACGCCTGGCCAATTTTTTTTTTTTGGTTGCAGCCGTCATTGTTGTTTGGCGGGCCCGGGCTGGATTCGAACCCGCCAGCTCAGGTGTACGTGGCTGGCGCCTTAGCCCGCTGAGCCACAGGCGCGGAGCCGACCATTATTATTTAAAATTTTTTTTTTGTTATTCATCAAGGTGGAGAAACATTAGAGGTTGACTCAACTCTTGCTTTTCCAAAGGGTTTGTCTAGGTTTTTTTGTTTGCTTTTAATTTTAATTTTTTTTTTTTTTTTTGAGACGGGATCTTGCTCTGTTGCCCAGGCTGGAGCTCAGTGGCTGATCATAATTCACTGCAGCTTGCAACTTCTGGGCTTCTGGGCGATCTTCCTCCTTCAGCCTCTGGAGTAACTGAGACTACAGGTGGGTGCCACCAGGCTCAACTAATTTTTTAAAATTTTTTGTAGAGGTGGAGTTTGCTAGGTTGCCCAGGCTGGTCTCAAATTCCAGACCTCAAGTGATCCTCCCACCTTGGCCTGGACATTACAGGCATGAGCCACTATGCTTGTCCTTCTAGTTTTTTTTTTTCTTTTTTGTGAGACAGAGTCTCACTATGTCACCCTTGGTAGAGTGCCGTGGTATCACAGCTCACAGCAACTTGAAACTCTTGGGCTTAACCAGCGGTCCTCAACCTGTGGGTCGTGACCCCTTTGTAACTACGAAAATACATCCTGCACATCAGATATTTACATTACAATTCATAACAGTAGCAAAATTACAGTTATGAAGTAGCAACAAAAATAATTTATGGTTGGGGGTCACCACAACATGAGGAACTGTATTAAAGGGTCGTGGCATTAGGAAGGTTGAGAACCACTGGCTTATTTTATTATTATTATTATTATTTTGCAGTTTTTGGCCAGAGCTGGGTTTGAACCCACCACCTCTGGTATATGGGGCTGGTGCCCTACTCCTTGAGCCACAGGCGCCACCCAGAACCATTGGCTTAAATGATTCTCTTGCCTCGGCCTCCCTAGTAGCTGGGACTACAGGCACCCGCCACAGCGCCTGGCTACTTTTTTTTTGCAGTTGTCATTGTTGTTTAGCTCACCTGGGTTGGGTTCGAACCCACCACCCTCGGTGTATGTGGCTGGCATTGTAACCACTGTGCTACGGGTGCCGAGCCGAGGCCTTCTCATTTTTAACCAGGCATTCCTTGTCTCTGGATTAATTGTGACCTTTTTTGGAGTTTCTGGAAAAGTGCATTGCTATTCTCAGCTCATATTGCCTATCTTTTTCTTTTTTCCTTTTTCTTTTTTTGCAGTTTGTCTGACGACCTGGTGCCAGAGACTTCCCGCTGCCGAAGCCCAGGCATGCAGGTTGTTTAAAGATGAATTGGGGCTCTTTCTCATTCTTTGTCTTGATTCGGCGGTACTGGAATTTGTAGCAGGCTGAAGGCCTTGAAAGTTTACCTAAAAACCCCTCTTTCTCGTGTTAGATGACTGATAATGTTGCCAAAGCGTTGCGCACACAGAGCAGCCCCAAAATGCAGCCAAATGCACCTAACTCCATAAAGAAGAAATAAAGAAGGGGGAACACCCATTCCAAGAAACGTTGCCACGATGTAAATTTCTAACCGAACAGGAGCCTTCAAGGTCTCATATTTTACATCTCCAGACACACAGTGTCCATGACTTGTCACCACAAGGGGGGAAACTTGTCTTATAAAGGGCCCCAGAGTAGGTACATTTGGCTTTGTGGACCAGCTAGTCTGTTTTGCAACTACTCAACGGTGCTACTCTGATCAAAAAATAGCCACTGTGGGGGCGGCGCCTGTGGCTCCGTGAGTAGGGCACCAGCCCCATAAACCAAGGGTGGCAGGTTCAAACCCAGCCCCGGCCAAACTGCAACAAAAAATAGCCGGGCGTTGTGGCGGGCGCCTGTAGTCCCAGCTACTCGGGAGGCTGAGGCAAGACAATCACCTAAACCCAGGAGTTGGAGGTTGCTCTGAGCTGTGTGATGCCATGGCACTCTACCCAGGGCGACAAAGTGAGGCTCTGTCTCCAAAGGACAAAAAAAAAAAAAAAAACCCAAACAGCCACTGCATGTAAATATATAACTATCTATGAAAACATGAGGGGAATCACACTTGACCTGTAGCTCATGGTTTTCAGATCCCTGGTCTATGCTACCCAGGCCCTAACTTGTGTGGAACCCACTAGCCTCTCCTCTGAAAACCCCTTTTCTAAAGCAGTTTTGTCCGACCAGTACCAGGTCATGAACTAATGACCGCTAGTTTGCTGGAGAGGTAAGTTGAACAGACAAAGGAGAGTGCTTCTTCACTTTTTCCTCAGGGGTTCTTCTGAAAGTCCCAGATAAGATTCCCATCCAAGTGGCTTGGGTCAAGAGCTAATTGCTGCAACAATTGTGGTAACCAGGGAGCTGCTGGGTGCTGATTGGTCAGGTTGGATTGCTCATTTGCATGGAAGAATCAGCTACACCCAAACCACATTCATTGAGCATGGAGAGTAGTGGTTCCCCAAAGGAAATCAGGATGCTGTTGTCAAAAGAAGCAGAGATTAAATGTGGGGCTGCCAACCACACCAGATTTCCTTGAATTATCCTACAGCCCCTTTTGTACCAAGGATCCCGTCAACTTGCCCATGCCCTTCTCTCCAGTAGAAGAGAAATTAGATACCCTGTTAGAGCTAAATGTCATATTCATTTCTCCTCCCAGGGGGACCTGCATTTAAAAGAGAAATAATGTGACTTGGACAGGGGCAAAATATCTTCTAAGAAATGCATTGTTGGTAATAGAGTATCAGGCAAGAGAGGGGATGATAAAATTGGAGGTCAGTGAGTGTTGCTAGATACCAGTAGGAAGCCAGTAGGGATCCTTCAAATTGCACAACTGAGATATGATGACTCAATATTTATTTATTTTTAATGGGTCATTGATTTTGTGCTTGATTGCACAGCAAAAAGTGGAGACGATAGATAGCTATCTCTTTTATGATCATTGAAGCCTAGAATTCTTCAGATGTTGAAGGGAAGACTGTTTCCATGATTTGGGGCATGGCCTGTAATTTCCAAACCAGAAATTGGAGGACAAGATGAGACAAAATCTGTGTCATATTTGATGTCAAGAAACAGTATGGGCAATTCAAACTGGGCTCTGAAATATTTTATTTATTTATTTATTTATTTATTTTTTAGAGACAGAATCTCACTTTGTTACCCTCGGTAGAGTGCTGTGGCGTTACAGCTCACAGCAACCTCCAGCTCTTGGGTTTAGGTGATTCTCTTGCCTCAGCCTCCTGAGTATCTGGGACTACAGGTGCCTGCCACAACGCCTGGCTATTTTTTATTGTTGTTGTTGTTGCAGTTTGGTCAGGGCCGGGTTTGAACCCGCCACCCTAGGTATATGCAGCCGGCGCCCTACTCACTGAGCCACAGGCACCACCCCTGGGCTCTGAAATATTTGCATCCCTAGTATGTTTTTGGACTTATGGAGGTGATGAATCCAAATGTCCACACTTTGGGCATTCTATGAGATCTGGGGCAAGTGGCTACCAACATGGTTCTCTGGAATTGATGTGAATTTGCATAAAGTATTTTTTCTGCCTTGGCCTGGCCACGTCGTACTCATTCTTCAATCTTAGCTTAAGCTTAGGACTTCCAGGAAGATTTTTTTCCCCAACTCTCTAGTTTGAGTTTGGCATAAAACAATATAGTCATGTGTTGTTATATATCTCATGATTCTGGGGCTGGCAGGGCTCAGCTGGGTGGTTCTTTTTCAGGGTTCTGCATGGAGCTGTAGTCAGATAATGACTCCAGGGGGAGTTCTTGTGAGCACCTTCTTGTTCATATTTCTGATGGTTAATGTTGGTTGACTCATAAAATTTCATCTCATGCTGGGTGCAGTGGCTCACGCCTATAATCCCAACACTCTGGGAGGTTGAGTCAAGTGGATTGCCTGAGCTTAGGACTTCTAGATCAGCCTGAACAAGAGTGACACCCTCTCTATTACCAGTTGGGCGTTGTGGTGGGCTCCTGTAGTCTGAGCTACTTGGGAGGCTGAGGCAAGAGGATCACTTGTGCCCAAGAGTTTGAGGTTGCTATGAGCTATGATGCCACAGTATTCTGCCTAGGGCAACAAAGTGAGACTCTCAAAAAATAAAAAAAAAGTCTCATGTCATTAGTGAGCAACTAACTACACATGGGCTGTCCTGTGGCTTGGACTTTCTTGAAGCACGGTGACTGGGTTCCCAGTGTGAGAGCTGAGAGAAAGAGAGAGGGACGGAGAGAAGGAGAAGAGAGAGAAAGAGAGAGAGAGAGAAAGCTCAAAAGGGCAAATGCAAGAAGGGGAATGTGAGAGAGTGCAAGCTGGCAGAAATGCCACTGTCTTACAAGTGTCACTTCTGCCTCGGAAGTCATGCAATGTCACTTCTGCGACATTCTATGTATTAGAAATGAGCCGTTAAATTCTGCCCATATTCAGGGGAGCTGGATTAGAGAGGAATTATATTTTACCTGTCGGTAAGAGAACATCAAAAAATTTCAGGCATATTTTAGAACCACTGCTGTGCTCGTGTGCGTCTTCCCTCCCCAAATCTTAGCCCTTAATCACACTGTATTTTCATCAGCTTGTCTGTCTTCCTCTCCTGGTGATTCTTAATCTAGGGATTTCAGAGATAGAATTCAGAGGGTCTCTGAAGTTAAAGAGGAAAAAAGTTTACAAACAGTTATTTTCATTAAGTTCCAACTCTAATTTAGCATTTCCTGATTATGAAAGTTGGCAGTGGACCACGGAGTGGGGGAAGTACCTGTAATTTTGCCACCAAGGAAAGAAGACACGGATATTTTCCCCATTACGTTACAGCAATGATGGCCATTCAGAGCTATCATTCCCCTCGCCATTACTTTGGAATTACAGTAGTTATTAGATCCTGCTCTTATTACAGTAATTATTAAACCATTCTCTTACTTGATGTATTAATAAAGAAGCACATCTGGTATGATGTCACACATTTGTTTTTATAAATATTCTAATAACTCTATTTACAAATAATTGATTTTGCTTGTAGTCCTATATATTTTATGCAGTTTTAAGCTTGCTTCTGAGTAAGGGTTTGTGGGCTTTGCTTAGTTTACATACACAAAACCCCTTCACAAACCTCTGCTATGGACCAACTTCTGTTATTTGCAAATGGCCAGCCTGGAAGTATATTGAGAAGGACATTTGTGAGTGTGTACATGCATGCCCTATGATGTGGGAGGAGATTGGGAAGGCTTGGGGACCATATAAGGGCTCCATGGGAAAGAATATAGTGATTGGTTAGCAAGGTCTGTCTTCAACGGAGGAAGAGAATTTGGGAGTCTTCCCGCATAGCCCACACTCACCATCTACGCTCTGGACCATGATTCCAGGGGGAACAAGAAGCCACCCAACATTCAGATCCTGGTGCACAGTCGACGTTTTAAAATACCAGCCTCTTCCCAGCACTTCGCCTTCTTTCTCCCCAGCGGTAGTGGACAACCGTGTCTGTACTTCACTGCCTCGGGAGAGACATTCGGCAGGGGGGAAAGCAGGGCGTCTGCAAATCCTTCTGATTTTTGTTTTACTGAGTCAAAGGTTTTTGGAGAATTGATGAGAAGTTTCATCCGCTCCCATATCGACTAGAGCCAGACAGGCAACATGAGTGAAGTGACCAGGCTCAACAGAAGGCTGTCCAGGTCCTCCCCGGCAGCCTTTCCTTTCCACACTGTTTTTTTTTTTTTGAGACAGAGCCTCAAGCTGTCACCCTGGATAGAGTGCTGTGGCATCACTCACAGCAACCTCCAATTCCTAGGCTCAAGCGAGTCTCCTGCCTCCACCTCCCAAGTAGCTGGGACTACTACTACTATTGTAGTTTGGCGGGCCTGGGCTGGATTCGAACCCACCAGCTCAGGTGTACGTGGCTGGCGCCTTAGCCGCTTGAGCCATAGGTGCCGAGCCGCTTTCCACACTGTTGATGGATGGCTTTCTGTTCAGCGAAATAATGCTTTAAGCAAAATAACTGTATGAAGCTGAGTAATGAAAAGTGGAAACTGGAGCGGCGCCTGTGGCTCAAGGAGTAGGGCGCCGGCCCCATATACTGGAGGTGGCGGGTTCAAAACTGGTCCTGGCCAAAAATTGAAAAAAAAAAAAGAAGTGGAAATTGATTCCCCATTTCCAGTCAGAGAGACAGGTGGGAACAGCGGGGTCTGTGGCATGCAGGAGAGAAAATGCCTCCCTGGAGGTGAAGCGTCAGGCAGCTTTGGCAGGTGGTTGTCACGTGGTGGGAATGCACACTCAGTGCTGCCAGGTTTATATTTCACTTTTAAAGAGAAGCTAGAAATTATTATTATTATTTTTTTAAATCCTCTGGCTGGGCTTGGTGCCCATAGCTCAGTGGTTAGGGCGCTGGCCCCAAACACCAGGGTGGTGGGTTTGAACCTGGCCTGGGCCTGCTAAACAACAATGACAACTGCAACAAAAAAAATAGCAGGGCATTTTGGCGGGTGCCTGTAGTCCCAGCTACTGAGGAGGCTGAGGCAAGAGAATCACTTAAGCCCAAGAGTTTGAGGTTTCTGTGAGCTGTGACACCACAGCACTCTACCGAGGGCGACAGCTTGAGACTCTGGCTCAAAAAAACAAAACAAAAAGAAAAGAAAAAGAAAAAAGAAATCTTCTGGCTATTAAAAGTCAACAACAAATTTAACTAGAAAACTGTGTTGGGCCTGGGCGAGGTGGCTCACACCTGTGTAACCCAAGCATTCTGGGAGGCCGAGGTGAGTGGATTGCTTGAGGTCAGGTGTTCGAGACCAGCCTGAACAAAAGGAGATCCTGTCTCTACTAAAAATAGAAAAATTAAGGCAAGACAATTGCTGTGCCCAAGAGCTTGATGTTGCTGTGAGCTATGATGCCATTGCACTCTACCCAAGGCGACAGAGTGAGACTCTATATCAAAAAAAAAAAAATTGTGTTGGCCAAATAAACCCCATCTGTCTGGCAAATGCAGCTAATAATCCCTTGGGCAGCTTTAAGAAATACTGACATCTGGTTCTTATTCCCACAGATTCCAATGTCATTGCTCTGAAGTGTGGCCTAGG
This sequence comes from Perodicticus potto, assembly GCA_963574655.1. Lineage (NCBI taxonomy): Eukaryota > Metazoa > Chordata > Mammalia > Primates > Lorisidae > Perodicticus > Perodicticus potto. The sequence continues at coordinate 8,067 of CAUYRH010085293.1, forward strand.
CCTCAGGATTTTCAGAAGCTCCCTAGGAAATTCTATTTTTTTAAATTTTAAATTACATTCGATTAATTTTTTAAGGTTTTTTATTTTTTTAAGAGATGGGATCTTGCTGTGTTGCCCAAGCTGGCCTTAAACTCCTGATCTCAAGCGATCCTCCCCAAATGCTAGAATTATAGGCATGAGCTGCCATACCGGCCCTTCTTAGGAAATTCTAATGTATAGTCAAGGCTCAGAAACACTTTATAAAGCATTTCCCAATCTAATGTGCCCACAAATTGTGTGGTATATTATTAAAATTCGCTTTTTGATTTAGTAGGTGTAGGATAGGCCCAAGATTTTTCTTTTCTTTTCCTTTCCCTTCCCTTTCCTTTGACAAAGTCTCACTCAGTCACCCTGGGTAGAGTGCTGTGACGTCATAGCTCGCAGCGACCTCAAACTCCTGGGCTGAAGCAATCCTCCTGCTTCAGCCTCCTGAGTAGCTGGGACTACACAATGCCTGGCTAGTTTTTGTATTTTTAGTAGAGATGAGGTCTCACTCTCAATGCTCAGGATGGTCTCAAATTCCTGAGCTCAGGTAATCCACCTGCCTCAGCCTCCCAGAGTGCTGAGACTCCTGAAGTGAGCCTCTGCACTCAGCTCTTTCCTCATCTTACCTTACCTTGTCTGATAGAGTCTTATTCTCATCATAGCTTACTGTAACCTCGAACTTCAGGGCTTAAGCTATCTTCTTGCCTCAGCCTCCCATGTAGCTGGGATTACAGGTGTGCACCAGTACATCTGGCTCATTTTTCTGTAAAAACAGGCTCTCACTCTTGCTCAGGCTGGTCTCAAACTCCTGGCCTCAAGTGATCCTCCTGCCTCGGCCTCCCAAAGTGCTAGGATCACAGGTGCAAGCCACTGTGCCCAGACCAGGATTTTGCATATTTTACAATCTTCCAGGTGACGCTGACACTGTTGGTTAAGTGTGTTAAGGAGCTCAAGATGAAGCCATCTGGGATGAAGGCGGGTCCTGAGGGCAACGTAATAGACGAGGAGAAGACAGACAGACAGTAATGTGGGGAAGGAGGCCGCGAGAAGACGGAGCCAGAGACCACAGTGACGGAGCCATGGCCGAGAACCGCTAGGTACCACTGGGAGCTGGAAGAGGCCAGGAAGGGTCGCCCCAGAGCCCGCAGAGGCAGCACAGTCCCACTGACGCCTTCCTTTAGGACTTTTGGCCTCCAAAACTGTGAGAGAACTCATTTCTGTTGTTTTGAGCCACCCGATTTTTAGTTGTTTCAATAGCCCTAGGAAAATAATGAAGAAAGATTATTAAAAAACGAAAAAAAGGTGGTATTTCTTCCCTCCCTTGGTCTGTGGGCTGAGACTCGGGGCTGCTGGAACCGTTTGTAGGACGGACACACAGCGTATCACCCATTTGTCAAAACAGCCCTGTCTAAATTCCAAGCATCTTTAATACGGACACGAACGTGCAGAGACACACCAGCGAGGGCAGATGTGTCCCCTGCGGTGACCCCCGTGCACGTCAGGGTGTCGGAGCCGGCCAGCAACCCTGGCTCAGCGTGCTGACAAGGGGTGATCTGTGTGGCTTCTGTGTGGCCGAGGGCAGGGCCAGGGCCACGCTTTTCTGTTGAAGAAGGAGTTTCAGGGTTTGATAAATGACCGTTTAATGCTGGCAGGAGAGTCGGCTAATCGTTGGGCAGCCACAATCATCATAATTAGAGGCGGGCTGGAAGTGTGAGGGCCCTGACGTCCTCCTCCGCCTCGGAGCCTGTCTCTTCTCACACTAACCCCTTCTGGGCCTGGGGACTGGCGGGGACAAAGGGTATGGTGGAACATTCTCTGGAGAACAGGCGGGCGCTCCGAGGAGCCACCAGGCTGAGCATGGCTGAGTCCCCTCGCCGAGAAGGGCTGCTGTGAGAACAAAGGGGAAGAAGGTTATGTTGCAGTGTGGAATGTCACAGTCTTGCCAGAGCTTCCAACTTTTTAAGAGAGTCCAAAAAATAGGCTACTTTGTGTGAATGTGTATGATAAAATATGAAGTGTACCATTGTACCCATGTTGCAGGGAGAATTCACTCTGGCCTTAAGTACATTCACTTTGTTGTGCCACCATCACTACTGTCCATATCCAGAACTTTCACCTCCCCAAACTGAGACTCTGTCCCCATTAAACACCGATACCCCCTCTTCACCCCTGTCCTGTCACCCACCATACTTTCTGTGGATTTTAGCAGGCTATTTTCTTTGTTAGAGAATAAAATCTCCTCCTTCCAAAATGTGGACTCATTGACCCTGGGCCACCGGAATGCATTAGATTCCCCACGTGCGTTGACAACGAACACTCCTGGAACTGAATTCTCTGCTTTCCCACCAAAACCTTCTTCCCCTTTGTTCCCTTTTTGACTCTTCTCTTCCTCTCCTACTTCAAGTACAGCCCTCAGCAGCCCTGTCAACTTGACCTTGCACTTAGGTCTTGACTCTGATCACTGCTTCCCATCTCTGTCCCTGGAGGGCTACTTAGCACAAGACACCTTCACCTGGGCCTGAGCTGCCCTAGTCACCTCTGGGGGGGTGTTTCCACCTTCTCCTCGGGGCCTTGCAGTTCTTTCCCCCGACAGCTTCAGGGACGTTGTCACTAGATAGCTCATGTTAAGTTCTCTGGAGATTTTTGGATAAACCTTTGAACTTAGGTGTGCCTCAGTTTCCTTATCTGGTGTATGGGAATAATTATGGGAAGTATCTCATAGGATTCTTGTGAACATTAAATAAAGTCATTCTTGTAAATTAATGGCAATTATTTTATTATTATTATAAAAATGATCTTTCTTTCTTTCTTTCTCAGAGTCTCACTTTGTCACCCTCAATAAAGTGTTGTGGCGTCATAGCTCACAGCAATCTCAGTCTCTTGGGCTCAAGTGATCCTCTTGTCTCAGCCTCCTGAGGGTAGGAGCTGGGACTACAGGTACCCGCCACAATGTCCGGGTAGTTTTTAGCCAGAGTCTGGCTCTTCCTCTTGCTCAGGCTGGTCTTGAACTCTGGAGCTCAAGGGATCTCCCACCTCAACCTCCCAGAGTGATAGGATTACAGGTGTGAGCCACTGCACCTGTCCCTGTAAAAATGATTTCTGCTATTTCTAATATTTCACAATATATTGTAATTGTTTTTTTATTTTTTATTTTTTTTGTGTGTGTGTGTGTGTTTTTTTTTTTTTTTTTTTTTTTTTTGATACATAGCCTCAAGCAGTCAACCAGGATAGAGTGCGGTGGCATCACAGCTCACAGCAACCTCCAATTCCTGGGCTCAAGTGAGTCTCTTGCCTCCACCTCCCAAGTAGCTGGGATTACAGGTGCCCGCCACAACGCCCGGCTATTTTTTTTTTTTTGGTTGCGGCCGTCATTGTTGTTTGGCGGCCCGGGCTGGATTCGAACCCGCCAGCTCAGGTGTACGTGGCTGGTGCCTTAGCTCATTGAGCCACAGGCACCGAGCCTATTGTAATTGTTTTTAATGTATGCCCGTGTGAGATTGTGAATCCTTGAGAATTGATTGGCGTTTCCCTGGAATTGCCTACGTTTTATTCTTCTTTAGTTGGTATTAATTAATGTTTGGGGAATGAAGGAAGAAAGGAAGGAAGAAGTGGAGGAAGTTAATCTTCTCAGTGGAATGTTAGGACATGCCTAAGATAAATTTCCCAGGGCCCCTGAATGGGTGTCTCGGCTTAAAACTACAACCTGTTGTACACTATCACAGACTATTATCTATAATGGTATACATTATAAGTCACATATAATTTATAATATACAATTATAATTCTGTTATAAATTGTATAATGTATACTATAATGTTATATATCATTAAATACATATATTATAAACCTATTACAAACTATTACATCTTGATTTTTGGGTCAGGAATTTGGGAAGTTTTTCTGCATTTCATGCTGTTGACTGGAGTTACTTAACAGCTGATGGATGCATGGGTCTGGAAGGTACAAGGCGACTTCACGCTACACATGCCTGTGGCTGGGCTGGGGTGTTAGCAAGGCCAGACTCAGCGGGGCCTGACATGTAGTCTGCCCAGCGTGCTGATGTCAGAGAGCCTCAGACTCCTCACTCGGAGGCTGGATTCCCACAGAGGGGGTATCCCGAGGGGACCCCAGGCCAAAGCAGCCTGCAGAGCTTCTTATAACTAGCCCCAGACGTCCCAGAACACCTCTTGCATTGTGTTCTATTGGTCAAGAAAATGACTAAGGACAGCCCAATTCAGGGGAGCAGAATTAGATGCCACCTCTCCATGGGAGGAGCTGCAAGACCCGTGGTCACGGTTAATCACCCACGCTCCCCTCTCTGCGGCAGGTGTTTTCAACCAGTGGTCACAGGGTCTCCCGGATGAGGAGCAGTGAATCTGTGAATCTCTGAACACACAATTTTTATTTATTTATTTATTTTTGAGACAGAGTCTCACTTTATTGCCCTTGATAGAGTGCTGTGGTGTCACAGCTCACAGCAACCTCCAACTCCTGGGCTTAGGCGATTATCTTGCCTCAGCCTCCCGAGTAGCTGGGACTATAAGCGCCCGCCACAATGCCTGGCTATTTTTTTGTTGCAGTTTGACTGGAGCCGAACCTGCTACCCTCAGTATATGGGCCTGGTGCCCTACCCACTGAACCACAGGCACTGCCCTATTTATTTAGACAAGAGTTTCACTTTGTCACCCTTGGTAGAATGCCATGGCGTCATAGCTCACAGCAACCTCAAACACATGGGCTCAAGCAATTCTCTTGTCTCGGTCTCCTTAGTAGCTGGGACTACAGGTGCCCGCCACAACGCCCGGCTATTTTTTAGAGACAGGGTCTGGCATTTGCTCAGGCTGATCTTGAACCTGTGAGCTCAGGCAATCCACCCTCCTCAGCCTCCCAGAGTGCTAGGATTACAGGTGTGAGCCACTGCGCCTGGCCCAAACACACAATTTTATTTTATTATTATCATTTTTTGTTGTTGTTGCAGTTTTTGGCCAGGGCTGGGTTTGAATCTGCCACCCCCGGCATACGGGGCCGGCACTCTACTCCTTTGACCCACAGGCGCTGCTCACACAATTTTAAACAGATGTGCAAAATGTGACTTTTTAGAAAATGTGATCTGAGGCTTCGTGTGGTGGCTCACACCTGTGCTCTTAAGCATCCTGAGAGGCTGAGGTGGGAGGATTGCTTGAGCTCAGGAGTTCTAGACCAACTGGTGCAAGAGGGAGTCCCTATTTCTACTAAAAATAGAAAAACTACCTGGGCTTTGAGGTGGGCGCCTGTAGTTCCAGCTACTCCGAAGGCTAAAGCAGGAGGACCCCTTGAGCCCAGGAGTTTGGGGTTGCTGTGAGCTTTGTGGTGCCATGGAACTCTCTAGTCAGGGTGTCAGAGGGAGACTCTGTCTCAAAAAAAAAAAAAAAAAAAAAACAAGAGAGATCTAAACTCTTAAGGAGGTTATGATTCCCTGATGGAGGTCTTCTTTTATCTGAACCTTATCTTATTTGACTACTCTGCAAAAATTTCCCAAGAAAACATGAAGAGTCTTGTAAATCTTTCATATAATATAGAAAGATAACCCCGGCTATCAGTTTGTTGTGTATTTTTCATGCTTCCCCTGCAGTACGTAGATATATAAGGTTTGTAAAAATGCAAATAGTTTCCTTCTCTTCCCACTTTTTTCATAATTTTCTTTTTCTTTTTGAGACAGAGTCTCACTATGTCACCGTCAGTAGAGTACTGTGGAGTCACAGCTCACAGCAACCTCCAACTCTTGGGCTTAAGCAATTCTCTTGCCTCAGCCTCCCAAGTAGGCAAGACTAAAGGTGCCTGCCACAACACCTGGCCATTTTTTTGTTGCAGTTGTAATTGTTGTTTGGCAGGCCTGGGCCAGGCTTGAACCTGCCAACCCTGGTGCATGTGGCCAGTGCCATAACCACCAAGCTACATGGCTGAGCCCTTATTTTTAACTTTTTTCTTTCTTTTTTTTTTTTTTCTTAAATCATAGCTGTGTACATTAATGCAATCATGGGGTACAATGTGCTGGTTTCATATACAATCTGAAATAGTTTCATCAAATTGGTTAACACAGCCTTCATGGAATTTTCTTAGTTAATGTGTTAAGACTTTTATATTCTGCATTTAGTGAGTTTCACCTGTACCCTTCTAAGATGCACTGTAGGTGTGGTCCCACCATTTACCCTCCCTCCACCCATCCTCCCCCCACCCCTTCCTTACTTGCCCCTTTCCCCATATTCTTGTACTATAATTGGATTATAGCCTCATATGAAAGCTGTAGATTAGTTTCATAGTAGGGCTGAGTTATGTATAGGAAGTGGTTCACGTCAGTATCCCTAGATACTGCGTTCAGCCTCTCTGAACCCAGGCAGTGGATGCAGCCATAATCCGAGGAAGTGTTCCTTCCCCCACCCTCACTGTGTACCCGGAGCTTGTTCCCAGTTTTCTGCTCTTGGAAACGGTGTCACTGGACACAGTCTGGCTGTCACTCCTGTGCACACGGGAAAGACATTCTCCTGGTAGGTACCTGGGGGAGGAGTTACGGGATCATTAGGTACGTGCAGTGTGGTTTGAATTGATTGCCTCATTTCCATGCGGCCGAGATGCACAAATGTAGGTGTGCGCCATCCAGGAAGGGTGTTACTGGGTTCTCCGCCCTCTTACCAGAGTTGGATCCTCCTAGTCTTTCAATCTCTTTCCAGTCTGATGAGCATCTCACCATTTTATACGGCTTTTCTACTTACTTGACAGTTAAGAACATGGCCTTTGGCGTCAGGGAGAACTGAGGTCCCGGTTCTGTCACTCATGGCTAAAGAAGTTTCGTTGTTGTTTTTTTTCTTTCCAGACATGGGGTCTGCCTGTGTTGTCCAGGCTAGACTCAAACTCTGGGGCTCAGAGATCCTCGTAACTCGGCCTCCTGAGCAACTGGAGGTCCCAGAAGTTATGAAGTCATTTGACCTCACTGTGCTTACCTGTCTCTTTAAATGGGCACAGTAATGGTGTCCCTCTTAAAGATGCAATCATGTTTCTGGGAGATTGCACGTAGGATGCTTTAAGCAATGTCTGGACTATACTAGGGTCTCAATGATTGGCAGCAATTTGTATTATTATTATTATTCTTCCAAAAGCATTTCCGGCTTAGCAGTTGTAGAGGGAGAGGGCAGGTCAGCCTTGCTCAGTGATTTTGCAAGCCCTCTGGTGTAGACAACCATAAGCTGAAGTTAAATCTTACCCTTCGATGGGGTGGTCTTAAGAGGAACCAGAGCCATGACGGCCAACTGCACTTCATCTACCGTTCGGCCGGGGCTGCCCCGGAATCCCCCCAGCCCTGTGAGGAAGGCAGTATAATTTGACACATTTGACAAATGAGGAAACCAAGGCGCAGAGTGGTTGAGTAACTTCTAAGATCACATCACTGGTAAGAATTTTGGCAGAGCAGAGATAGGAAGCTGGCAGTGGGGCCTAGAGCTCACCCTCTCACCATATTATATGGAGTTTTCTTTCTTTCTTTCTTTCTTTTTTTTTTTTTTTTTTTTGCAGTTTTTGACCAAGGCTGGGTTGAACCTGCCACCTCAGGCATATGGGGCCAGCGCCCTACTCCTTTGAGCCATAGGTGTCACCCTATATGGAGTTTTCTGGACTGAAGTTGGTATAGCAGGTGTAGGTGATTTGAAAATGACACTGGAGGCTCGGCACCTGTGGCTCAACGGGCTAAGGCGCCAGCCACGTACACCTGAGCTGTGGGTTCGAATCCAGCCTGGGCCCGCCAAACAACAATGATGGCTGCAACCAAAAAATGGCCAGGCGTTGTGGCGGGCGCCTGTAGTCCCAGCTACTTGGGAGGCGGAGGCAAGAGACTCGCTTGAGCCCAGGAATTGGAGGTTGCTGTGAGCTGTGATGCCA
>CAUYRH010085295.1:0-16617 GCA_963574655.1 Perodicticus potto
GTGGGGAGTACAGTGTAGTGGTCAGGCTGGGCCACATGGCCACCCAAGAACAGCCCAAGACTTGAGGGTCCTTCTCAGCGGATCACTGCTGCTGGGTCAAGCTCAAGCAGGGTCACTGAAGTGGCACAGGGAAACCCAAGCTCAGGAGGGACAAGGGCTGCCCAGGAAACGGGCCCACAGCCACCATCTGCAGGACTGCTCTATCTTCTGCTCTGTGCAATGACCTCCTTAGCTTCTCAAGGACAACAGGGAGGCGAGACTCAGGAATACCTTTTCCAAGGTATTTTAAAAGCAAATTTTTAAGTGCATGTATTATTTTACAAAATGCTTTTAAGTCTATCTCCTCTGAAACTCACAAATGTCATGATAAAGAGTAGGTGCTAAAATGTCAGCTGGGTTTACATCATTGTAAACACTTCAGTCTTACTAATAAAGAGACATTCTGAGGGGTTGACAAGAACCAGTTTTTGTAGGTAGCAGTGAGGTTTCAATGTTTTGGTCAGTTTCTTGCTCAAAGTCACACTGCTGGTTGGTAATAGAGCGTGGACTCTAGTCCATGTTTTCTAATTCTGCATAATGTATTCTTTTTTACTGTGTTGCATCAGTTCCTTTATAAATAATAGGCCAATATTCTGTTCTTTAAGAGTGTAAGGATTTTACCCCTTAACCCCTCTTACCCTCCCCGCTTCTTGGATTCCAATGACCTTTATATCTCCTGTGCTTGTGTGTGTCTGTCATTTAGCTCCTAATCATTAGAGAACACATGTGGTGTTTGTTTATCTATTCCTGAGATATTCTACTTAGAATTGTGGTCTCCAGTTCCATCTACATTGATGCAAAAGACACTATTTCATTCCTTTCTATGGCTGAGTACTACTCCAAGGTATATACGCTTACTGAGTACAATGAACACTATTCTGGTGACGGGCATGTGAAAAGCCCTGACTCTTATATTATACAATGTAATCATGTCACAAAATATTGGTATAACCTTAATATTTTGAAATTTTTTGAAAAACGTGTAAGGATTATTAAAAATTTAATTCCAACCTCTGGTTCATTTTGAACAGATTTTTGTTCCTAGAGGTATCAAGGTTATTCCTACAATGTCACCCTCAAGGATAAAATATTAATATGAAATTTTATCATTTTTGTTCAAACAATCCATTAAGACTTGTCATGCATGAATGAGAACTTTGTTTGTCATAATTAAGGCACTGAGGGTATAAAATAATAGGTCCAATGGAAGGAAGGATTCTGGTCATCATGAGCAATAAGATTTATCCTGTCCCGAGAGAAATATGAATGGCACAATGGCTAAAGCCTCAGAAAGTGGAGATGTTTTACTCATGATCATAAGTAAATCCTGACTGAAACATGTTGGTGTGGTGCTGAGTTATGATTATGAGAAGACGAGCCTAGAGGGACCAGAGTAATATAGTCCAGGCATATAGTTTTCTGATGAGCTCACAGTATAAGGGAGAAATCTTGGGATATCTTGAGAAACGAAAGTTAATACATCCTTTATTAGACAATTGCTCAGGTCTATCAACTCCCTCACTGGGCTTCTGATGACAACTATATGGCAAACAACCTAACACTGAGGTCATTCTCCTGAAGTACAGCTATTCTTTGTTAACTGGAAGAGTATTCACATGCTGCAGGTGTCAGAAGACAAAGATGATTTATTAGTCATTATTTAAGAGGCAGATTTATATTTTCTATTTGCTCTTTAGGTTTTTTGATAATCACAGTCTGTTTCAAATCCCCCTTATAGCCCAAGAGCAGCCTTCAACTCATTAATGAAGGGCGATGGTAGTCACATGCCAGTGAGTAACCCACGGATTAAGAATTCTACCTACCTACTAGATCTATTTTTGCAGAACTCAAGAAGATAAACATTATGACTTACTTTAGTGTGACATTAAAAATTTTTCTTAAAAAATGTCTAGAACTTAATATTGCTGCAAATCTAGTAAGTAAACACATGATTTTCCAGCAATATCTTTCGTTGTACTTTGTCCTGCAAAATCAGAAATGATACTTCTAGAACATTAGGTTTTCTGTCCATAGCAAACTAAATCACACCGCTGAGAGACGACTTCTCTTTGTTTATGTTGGAATAGCTTGTGTTATCACTTGACATATTAAATAACTTATATTTTTCTGATTTAACAGACATTTAGTTTTCTCTTAAGCTGGCTCTATATAGGAAAATTGATTGAAGCTTTCACCAGAAGCAATGGAAAAATAAACAGTCCCTAAGTTGTAAACATTCAACTTATATACTCCTTGCACTTATGAATGAAGGCTATTACAGAAAGTCTCTGAGTTACAAACATCCAGCTCATGTATGACGTGTGCTTATGAACAGAGGCTATTACAGGTAATAGATAAATGTACCTGTTCCAACTTATATGCAAATTCAACTTAAGAACAGCCTAAAGTCTGTACCTTGTCTGTAACCTAGGATTGCCTGTAATATAGATCTTTTTTCCTGGAGTAAGTCAGATTTTCTTCTCCATTGGAAACTATCTATTCTTGAGATAAACAAAAAAAAACTATCTTTTCTGTTTTTCAAAAAGAGAGGTTTATTTACTATTGAGCTTGGTACTGGAAAGAGTCAAGTTCTCTGATGTCTCCAAATAAGGTGTGACCACTGAGATGAAAAGAATGGTTGATCTCCTCAGGCTAAAGAGATTGTACATTTTCTAAAATCCAAGTATGTTCTTCATAGATGGAATAATTCAGGAATAGGGACTTTTTTTCTATAGAAATTATTCTTACAATATTTAGGCAGTCAGTGGTTATCTCTAGGATATTTTTAATGGGCAGGTACTAAAAATGTTGTCTCCCAATTTTATGTACTAACTGTTGGAAAAGGGGGTGAGTTGGGTGATTTTACAGATTTTTCCCCCCAAAGCTTTAAAATTGTATGGGAGAAGCACAAAGATTCATAATAGCTGCTCAAATTGACTTTATAGGATTGAAATAGAATCTATGCAAAGGTGAAACAGCTTAGAATTAAGAAGGAATGTTCTAAGTGTGTGAATATGTCAACAGGGAAATTGGGAAGTGGACCCTCAGTGCAGCACAGGCCCCTCAGGTCTGCACAGCCTAGCTATCTTCCCAGCTCCCGGGAGCGCTGCCCACATACAAGCCTTTGCTGTCAGTCCTCTCTGGGAGTTACCATTGGTCCAGGAAAGCGTTTTTGCTCAAGGTCACCCATCCTTCATGGGTCATCCTGTCTCCTATCCAATGACGGAAAGGTGCCAGGGCATAAAGGCCTGGGCCTGTTGATACAATTCTGAAGGCCTGCTTTAACTCCACAGCTGCCCCTGAGCTTGGCTGAGGCCTTTGTTGTGATGGCATCAACATCCCAACTCCTTCCTCTGCCCAACCATGCTGCCTTCACTCCCTCCTAGGTATTAATACCAAGAGAATTTGCCAATCAACTTCTTACAAACAAATCTTCCTGAGTTTGCTGCCCAGAAACCCAACCTAGACCTACTGAATTTTGCCATGTATGATGTGCTCTCATGCATAATGCACACCCATATTTTTCCCCAAACCTTCAAGAAAACACCCCTTGAGAAAGTGGCCAGCTTTCAGTTGGGAGAGACACATCTGGGGAGTTTAACACTGCCCTAGTAAATGTGCAGATTGCACCACCTTCCCGCAGCTGTCCACTCCGTGGACACTTCCTTCTCTTCTGAGCCCTCTTCCTTCCCAGTCACATCAGGCACTGTGGCAGAGATGGCCACATATGTGGCTGGTGGGACAAGAGCCTCTGGGGCCTCCTGTCCCAGTAGGCAGCCAGGTGGGTCCCTGGGGCCTGTATGGGACTCCCCATCCCCTCCACATGGCTGGGCCTCAGGTCTTGGTCCTTACCCTACACGGCTGCAGCTTGCCTTGCCAGCTCTGCCACTGCCCCTCCCCTGATCACAGCAGTTGGCAGAGACCCCTCTGATTCACTCCCACCTGATTTCAGATCCTCCTGGATGGGAACCCCCTGTTTCTGGCTGGCCCTGGTGGGAGGGTGCGGTGGTCCCAAGAGGGCCACAGTGTACGCCCACTTCCAAGCTGTACTGCCCAAGTATAATGCACATCCTTATTTTTCCCTCAAAAATTTGGGCAAAAATGTGTGCACTATAGATGGCAAAATATAGTAAATTTCTCTGTTTTCTCCATGGTTAACTTATTTCCTCTAGCATTTATATGTGAGAACAGTTTTTTTGTGAAATCACTTTCTTCTGAATTCCGTGTAGTCCCATACTCTATTAGCCATTTATTAATGAAATCCTGACAAGAATTTACTGAAGTCAGAGTCTTAGGAAACTTATTTGGGGAAGGGTTTTAGTTTAGGGAAATGACAGACGAGAATACATTTTTTGCACAATATTCAGAGGACTTATTTCTTAGGTAAAACTTAGTAAGTGAATCGATCCTTTTGTTTTCAAATTAGGAAGGCTAAAATGTGTATTTCTGCTTTTGAATAATGCACAATATGATTTATAAGACTTTATAAAAATTAAGCAAGACATCTATAAGATTTATTATCTTTTCTCAACAAATCGCGAACCTGCATTATCCACGGTGCAGGGCCACATCTTTCATCATTTTCCCTTCTTCTCACCTTCCTCTTGGCAAAATTGGTGAGAGAGCACCTTCAGCAGCTGATCATGGACGTCCCCATGTGATTTTGCCCCAGCATAAGAGTTGCGCTAATAACTCAGGGGAAAAAGGAGGGAAACATCTGCATTCTTCAAAAAGATTCCAAAGATATGAGCATTATGCTCTTTCTCACTGTAATGAGATTCTGTTCACCCGTCTGTTAGGGGATCAGGGCCAAGCCGCACGCTTTATTTCAGTGTGGCTCTGACAGGACTGGGATTGAAAAGAACCAGAAACGTCTGCTGTCCACTGAGCATTTGTGTCAGGGGCCCATGACTGCAAGCTATCTTTGCATCGGCTGCTTTTTTAAAACATGAAACTGTGTATTGTTGCCATGATGGAATCCCTTCCGCTCCTTCGGATCCATTCTCTTTTTAAACAGTCAATATATTATTAATTTAGGAAATAAAGTAGAAAAGAACAATAAATATAGATTTATTAAGAGCATGGGCTTTCGATCAGACAGACTTGGGTTCCAGTCCCGGACTTGCCACTGACATGTAACTTTGGCAAAGTTTAGTTTTCTTTTATTTCTTCTTTCTTCTATTCTTTTCCCAATTTGGCTTCTAAAATACCCATACATGTAGTGCCAAAAATCCAAACAGTACATAAGAGTATATAATACAAATGAAGTCTCCCTTCCATCCCAGTTTCTCTTCATTTCTGTTCTCTGGTGGCAACAGTTTTTTATGTGTCTTTCAAAAACTTCTGTGCATGTAAAAACATATCTAGGAAGGCCAACATCTGTATTTCTGCATTTGAATGATGCACAATAGGATTTATAACAGTGTACACAAATTAAACACAGCATCTATAAGATCGATTACCTTTTCTCAGGAAGACAATTCAGGTTATGAATTGAGACAATTCAGGTTATGTCTATATACAATTTAGGTTAAGAATTATCCATTTAGGTATATCCCTATTTCAAAAGGCAGAATCTTTTCATGCCTATACAGTGTTCATGCTTCTTTTTATCATACTGTAACTTAGAGCATAGTTCATCTAAGCACATACAGACCTTATTCTTTTAACTGATTTCACCGTATTCCACTGGGTAGATGAACCCTGATTGAGTAAGTGTTCTCTGGTGTCTCTATGTAATTCTTATAGATGGACATTTTAATGATTTTCTAATTAGTCGCAATTGCAAATAATGCTATGGTACATATCCTTGTCAATTCATATTTAATAACCTATGTGATTAGTTCTTTAGTATATCTGCATAAAAGTGTGTGGACATTTAAATTTTTGTTAGATTCTGCAAAATAGGGCAAATGTCTCAATTTCTCTGAACCTTAGTATCCTGTTCTGTAAAATGAGAGTTGAAACAATACCCATCTTGTGTGAGGCTGTTGTGTGGGGATTAAATGAGATAAGATACACAGCATTGCTGGACATAGCAAATTAAAATATAAGACCCCAGGCTCGGCCCCCGTAGCTCAGTGGTTAGGGTGCCAGCCACATATACTCAGGCTGGTGGGTTTGAACCCAGCTTGGGCCTCTAAACAACAATGACAACTGCAACAATAAAAAAATAGATGGGCCTAGCCAGGGGTTGTGGCTGGCACCTATAGTCCCAGCTACTTGGGAGGCTGAGGCAAGAGAATCGCTTAAGCCCAAGAGTTTGAGGTTGCTGTGAGCTATGACGCCATGGTGCTCTACCGAGGGTGACAGTAAGACTATGTCTCAAAAAAAACCCAAAAAACAAAAACGTACATATGTATATATAAAACCCTGGTTAAACTCAAATTTCAGATAAACAATAATATTTTAGTAGAAGTATTTCTCAGGTATTTCACAGGACATATTTATACTAAAAAATAATTTGCTGTTTATCCAAAATTCAAATTTAGTGGCATGTCATTTGTTTTTGTTTGGCAACCCCATGCATGAAGGGATCAGTATAGTCCCTGGAATGCAGTAAGCATTTAAATAAATTTTGGCTGCTATAATTCATATCAGACATTCAGGAAAATATATCATATGGCCAATGTTTTTGGAAATAATTCTATATCTTTAAATTTATTTATCATTCATCAACAAATGTTTATTGAACACCTACTATGAGACAGACTTATATTAAGTCCTACAGGTTGTAGGACTTCAGGATGTCTATATGAGCAGGGAATGTCTATATGATGAGCAGGGAATACTATTGTTTGTTAAAGACTGACATGTGCTTAAGACTAAAGAAAAAACCCAGGTCAGGTGCAGTGGCTCATGCCTGTATTCCTAATACTCTGGGAGGCCAAGGTGGGTGATATGCTTGAGCTTAGGAGTTTGAGATCAGACTGAGCAAGAGTGAGACCCCGTCTCCACTAAAAATAGAAAAAATTAGCTAGGTAGGTTGTGCATGCCTATAGTATATTTACTCAGGAGGCTGAGGCAAGAGGATTGCTTTTGAACCCAGGAGTTTGAAGTTGCTGTGAGCTATGAACCAAAAGCACTCTAGCCTGGGGCAACAGAGGGAGACTGTCTCAAAAAAATTAATAAGTAAATAAATAAATAAAAGAAAAAAAAGAAAAAACAAGCTCTCTAAGTGGATTTGTTAGTTAATTACAGGAGGTCAATTCTATTGACCTTTATTATCTTCTCTCTCTCGTACCCCAGTGCTACTTCTATAATTGTGAGGAAATCCCCTTTGTAGGAATCCAAGTTGCTGATGAGAAGTCAGGAGCATTAGAGCATAGAAAGGATGACAGGAGCCTTGAAGTGCCTAGTGAAGGTCTTCCTCCCTGTCTCTTGAGCTTCAGCAATGCACTCGGTATCTTGTATGAGGCAAATGCTTGATTGCTAGTCTCTGAAACCAGAAGGTTAGTGACGTAGAGGGTGGTAGGCCCTACCTCACTCCCAGACTCGCGTTTTTCTCAAGGAAATTCTCAGCAAGTCCTTGGAGCTCTTTGTATGCTGTGACTTACCAGGTAGAAGCGGGTTCAAACCAATTTATCAAAAATTACGGGGTGCAGTTTGCCACTTCTCATCGCCTTTACTCAGAACTCAGATTTTCTGAAGTTCTGACAATAGGTACATAGTAGATGCATTTTGAAAAACTCTTTCCTTAAAGTAATTCTAGTTGCTATTCTATAGCAGATAAACTCCATATGTTTTTATGGTGCCTTTAGAGTTTAAATTTTATGAATGTTTTTCTTGAATTTTGGCTTATTCAGTGATTAGCTTATGTGCTTACTAAGGGGAAGGCCATTTTACAATCCCACCTATTTTTGAAAAACCTGGTTCAAAGAAGCTTAGACTAGATTATGTCCATTTCAAAATCTGGAATAATTATATCATGATGCTGAAAATTTAGTCATGTTTTAAAATCTTGAAATTTCTTGATTCAATATAATTAAATGAATGAATTCATTTTCAACATATTCATATATTGCAATTCATCTACAAGAGCAAGAGGGTTTTCCCTGACAAATGTAAAAGCCGTGTTTAAAGACGCTGAGTCTGTAGGGCTGAGTGTCATTTTCACAGCCCATGAGGCCATCCTGTGTCCCTGCGGTGGAGCTATGATGCAAGATTGCTCCAAACTTGAGCCCCAAGAACAGCTGCATCACACATGGTGAGCCAGGGAGTGTCTGTTTTCCTTGTTTCAGGGTGCTGATGAAACCCAATCGCTATACAAGTGAAAGTATTAGAAGTCTAGAAATATATGTATTTTGAAGATGAGATTTAAAGTAAATCTTTCTGTCTGCCCCTCCAGTCCTGCTGGGATGTCTTTGATATTGTGCTGTCATCAGTGGTGGTGTTAAGGGGTAAAGACAAGAAAAATGGCTGGATTCAAGATATAGATGATTTAAATTCATTTGCAGGTCTTTATCAGTTTGTGCTTGTTCACTAATTTTGGATCTTTCTGTAGCTATGACCCTTAGTGCTCACTCATTAAATATATCTAATTCCTAGTTAAGTACACTGATAAATATCTGGTAATACAGAACAGGAAATAATGTTAAAAACTCCTCTCATTGTATTATACGTATTGGTTATTCTATATATATTCAATATATGGTTATTCTAATCTATTCAAATGTGGGGTTAACCAAGACATCTCACACAACCTATGGTTTATTGATAGACTAGGCCCTTCTTCTGAAAAATCTCTAATTACATTTGCATAGTGTTACTATCTCCTCCCTAGTCTATTTTGTATTTCTTTCTCTTACTCTTCATTTTGTTTCTGAAAGCTCATCAAATCATAAGATGACTTTCTGCAAGTATCATGTTACTCTGCAAGGGTTCTTGTGAGGTGGCTGTCCACAAACCTGATGGATGTGTTCATTGTGGAGGTTATTGATGAAGCAATGGGGTAGTGCTAGGTTTGAGGTCAACATTTAGGAAATGCTGTTTACTGTCTGTATGGTCCTTCTGAGATATTATATAGGGTACAAGTAGGAAGAAGAAGAGTTTGGAAATAAAACTTAATTTCATCTTGACTTTTTGCTGAAACAGATGCACTTTCAATAGATTTCAGAGCAATTCAGTAGCAGTGCTATTTCCATAAACAAAGGCATGAGATCTTTGTCTATACATTCATATCTACCCTTCTAAGATACCATTTGCTGAGAAATGTCCAAACCAGGTATCCTGAGAAATAAACCAGCACATAATCATACCTGTAAAAATAAACGAAATGAGGTTTAGAAGGCTTCCTAGGTTCTCTCATTGTCATCAAATTAGATAAAGTGCGGAAAAGTATGGCATTGGAAAAATGATTGAATTCTGGCTAGAGATGAAAATGCTGCAATTGAAAATTTTCCAGAACAACATGTACTTGGATCTGTATTAAAGAAAAATTCTTCGAGTGTTTAAGCCAAATGATCCAGCAGAGTTGATAGTGTGAGGCATATTTCACAGTTGTATAAATATTTAAAACTGTTTTCCAGCCTATAAAACAAGTGAAGTGGATTATTTTTTAAAAACTGCACAATGAAATAAAGCTGCTCACCTGAATTTGTTGGAGGAACCTGTTCTACTCATCCTAGGTCTTCTCTCTTATAAAAGAATCAGAAGGCAGTGTGATGAGGAAAACAAAGCTGGTTTACGTTTCAGGGAATTTCAGAAGAGATGAGTAGTATCACAGTATACGGCCACAGGTGGTGTGTTTCCAGAAGCCTGTCTGGTTTTGGGCAGTCTTAACTAACTTGTCACCGAGGGCCAGATCCAATGGACACAATAGCTGTTCAGCATAAACCCCTTTGAACTTGGTTAAGGGTGGTCTTGAGGCTTCCTGCAGTACAGGAGCTTCACAGAAGCAATGCAGCTTGTTGGCTGAGTTGTTTTCTATTCTGAGAGACTCGTGCTGTCCTGTTAGAATGGCACCGAACTTGTCCTTCAGTCTCAGTGTTGCTTTGTAGGTGGTCTTTCTCATTATCACCCATGTTGTTTTTGTCCTTTCTAAAATTTAATTTTTTTTCCTTCTTATATTCTAACTATTTCCCTGGACCAATTTCCCTTGCCAGTATCTCCTCACTTTTTGTCTCCAGTTAAATAGACAGTGATGTTTCTGTATTTATTAATAAAGAATTTGAAAACAAAGGCGAAATTTATTGAGGTTTCCTAGCTGCTGCATAATGCTGGCATTCTGGGGTGGTGGAAAAAATGCTCGTCCTAGAGTTAGGCATCTTGAGTTTAGGCCAGGGGTACAACTAACTCACTAGGTATTCCTGGGCAAATCAATTTAACTTCTCTGTTTATTCCCACATTGCTCAGATAAAACCCCTTTAAAATTAATATCCTAGGAAAGTCTTATCTATTTCCTCTGTTATATGATGCCACATTGTGAATACATTCTCTTGACTATACTTTTGATTCTTTTCCATTCTTGAAAAAAATTAATCTTGTTTTTGTTCTTAGATTGCAGAATGAAAAATGGATGAATGTCAAAGTGGGAGACATCATTAAATTAGAAAATAACCAATTTGTTGCTGTGAGTATTCAATATTGTTTAAGAATTTATCTCAGATTAAAATAGCATATATATAGAAGCATTTACCTTCACAAATTTAGAAAATCTATCCTAATCTAGAATAATAAAGAAGAGAATACCAGTGTTTATTAGTAAAAAGTGTCAGTTATAAAATGTTTTAACAGACCTTGATTTATTACTTTCAATAACTTGGTAACTTAGATAAGAATGAGACTGATTATCACCTTGTCTATTTCCTTAGGGATCTTTTAAATTAACAGTTACAAAAGACTTTAAATCAGGATGTCAATCATTTTAAGTAAATTTGAGGTTTTTAAATGCTTCTGAATACTCTAAAAACAATTTGTCTTCACATATCTTGTGATAAGTACTATTAATATCATGATTAGTATTGTTAACTTAGAGTATATTTGAAGAAAACATAGGCTAGAGAAAAAGGTCTGCTCTTTCCTGAATAATCACAAAAGGTTTATCGATTGTGCTGAATTAATAATGTGTTAATGAGGTCTTCCTTTGTGTCAATATTTTCAAGCTGCGTACATTACAATTTCCATGAAAGGTTTCAGTCTAATCACTAAAATATGCAACTCGCTCTAGTTCAGATTAAATTTAGGGTGACAAAAGCTATCCAGATCAGAGACTGAAATTTCAAACTATTGCAGTGTTTATGTCAAATACATATTAGATTATTTATAAATGTTTTCGTGTTGAGTGCAATTTTACATATCAAGTTGTGTACATCATTAAATTTGAGACATTTTACCACAGGGGAAAAATATGGCCCTAGGATCTATTTATAAGAACAATAACCTGATGAAGACTGCTACACATTCACTTTCAGAAAACAGTCTTCCTTCATTAATGCCCTATGTGTGTACATTGAATTTTCTGGAACAGCCCATACTAAGAAGGCTACTCAGTGGACAGACCATTCAGAAAGAGTTCACACTTCAAGTAGAACAGTGTATATTTCTCTGGCAACCTTAATGCTTGGGAAAATAATTGGAAACCAAAAATAAGCAAGAGGTGTTAGGGAAGCCAAAACAGAGGTCTCAATGTCATTCCTAAGAATTTGATAAATGACAGGCAAATGGCCAAGAAACACATGAAAAAATGCTCATCATATTTAATCATCAGAGAAATGCAAATCAAAACCACTTTGAGATATCGCCTAACTCCAGTGAGATTAGCTTACATCACAAAATCCCAAAACTGCAGATGTCGTCATGGATGTGGAGAGAAGGGAACATTTCTACACTGCTGGTGGGATTGCAAACTAATACAGCCATTTTGGAAAGAAATATGGAGAATTATCAAGTAACTAAAAGTTGATCTACTGTTTAATCCTGCAATTCCATTACTAGGTACCTACCCAGATGAACAAAAATCATTTTACAACAAAGACATTTGTACTAGACTATTTATTGCAGCTTAGTTTACAATTGCCAAAATGTGGAAACAACCTAAATGCCCATCGACTCACGAAAGGATTAATAAATTGTGGTATATGTATATCAAGGAATACTATGCAGCCATAAAAGATGGAGACTTTACATCTTTTATATTTACCTGGATGGAGCTGGAACATAGTCTTATTAGTAAAGTATCTCAAGAATGGGAAAAAAGTATCCAATGTACTCAGTAGTATTATGAAACCAATATATAATCACTTGCACATACATATGAATGATAAAACACAAATATCCACCAGAAAGAAGGGGTGGAGAGGAGGGAGAAAGGGATGGGAGAGGTAGGGGAGAGTGGAGGGAGGGTATTTGGTGGGATCTCACCTAATGTGCACAATGCAAGGGTACATTTTAAAACAATGAAGAGTATATTATAAACATCTTACCACAAAAAATAAGTAAGTGAGGTGATGGCTATGTTAATCAGTTTGACTGAAACATTCCACATTGTATATCAAATCATAGTCCCAGGTGCTTGGGAGGTTGAGGCAAGAGAATCACTTAAGCCCAAGAGTTTGAGGTTGCTGTGAGTGCTGATGCCACAGCACTCTACTGAGGGTGCCATAGTGAGACTATGTCTCAAAAAAAAAAAAAAAAAGAATCTTGCAGTCCATCAGCTTAGACTGACAATCACAGCGCGGAAGGAAGGGATCTTGGTGATCCAATAGTGGGCCAGCCCCTTGATTTGACACATAGAAACCCAAAGGCAAAGAAAATAAAGTGTTTACTGTTACTGAGGGAATGTGGGAAAGACTCAGTGCTCACCCAGTCCCGTCAGTGCACTAACACTGTTTCTGCCTTGATTTTACTTATAGGATATGTTTATCTAACAGACACCACCTTCTAGTGTATTGATCCTAATCTTTAATGAACTGAAAAATAAGCTAAGGAAATGAATCTAAATTGTGTCTCACAAAAAAATACATGGATTATGTGAACTTGGCAAACTGTTCTCCATATAAGAAGCCCAAGCTAGATTGGATGTCAAAGACCAAGGGAAATACAAGTTGGAATGTCAGTGCTCGAGGGCAAGTCGGAGCACAGATATGTTGGCCATGAGGGGTCATGGAGTTGTAAGATTGGAGACACAGATTTGCACTCTAGCATTGAAATTCTAATTTTGTATTTCCCTTGGTCTTTGTTTTAATTTAGTTATATTTTCTATAATAGTATGTATGCTTGCTAGCTATCACAAAAGCTTCTGTGAAATGAGACACAGAAGGCAAGTACAAGTGCAAGTGTCAGACAGAAGGAAACCAGCTCCCTGGGTGCATCATTAGCATTGATTTAAAAATGCATCACACATTTGTGTAGGTTTCCCTGAAGTCAGTGATCCAGGCGTCCTAGTGCTGTTCAACAGAACTTTTGCCTTCTTCCTTCCTGTTCTCTTTGGGCTTTGGAGGAAGCAGAGACTACATTTTGCTCTGCTATTCCTCGTCTTCAATTTTACAGGTGCTGATTCCCGTGGAGGGGACTGGGGCCCTTTAGAGCTTCCAAAGTCTACGGCTCCATGAGTCTTTCTCACAGGGGTGAAACATAGGCCAGCCCATGTGGCCCACAGAGCTGAAGCATGGTCTTTATCAATAAAAAGATCACACACACACACACACACAGTATACTGAATGAATACAGTATATTCATTGTTCTATGCTTGACTCCTAAAACTATAATGCTTTTGGTCCAGTCTTTGGGTAAGTAAGTATGGGAGTTCCCCAACTCTTCAAACTGCAGTGCCTCTTGATTAGGTAATTTTATCAAAGTTTTTCCATGTCTAGCTAGTCAGCACCTATGAAACCATTTTTAAGAACAAGCACATGTTTTTGTAGGTGAATTGCTGTAGTCACTTAGGAGTACTCCAAAAAACCTCCCTGTTCTCTGGTATCCGCTGGCAGGGGCTGGCAGGAACTGAATTCTGGGCTGAATTTCCAGAACTCCATGTTTTATTTTGTAACCAAAAGAAAATGCAGAATATAATTCCAATATCATGATGATACTGACTTGCATTAGAGGATCCAAGTAAAGTATTGTCAGGAAAACATACTGCAGAGTTCTTGATCCCCCCGGAGCCGGGACCCTGGGGTCCAGGCGAGCCTCTCTCCTTTACTCAACACGCAGTGCTCCTGTTTTGTTTTGCCTTTCTTAGCTAGTGGTAGAAATAAAGTCCTTGCTGGACATGAGCATATTTGGACATTAAGAGAATTTAGCTGTTTAGTTTGCCTGAAAAAATTTCCCCTTCTCCCTCCACAAAAAAAAAAGTGTCATGTTTCAGGTATTTGCTGCAGTAAATTTTTTCTTTTAAAACCAAAGCATTCTTCTTGAAAATTTCACTTCTCAGAACTGAGTGGGTCAGAGGGATTAATTTAACCTCATTTTTGGCTTAACCAGGGAAGGGCTTTCATGCTATCTTGACCTATCAGGGCATGTCATATATTCCTCTCCAGCACCTTTCCTGGACACACTTTTGTGGTCTAATTGCCATCCCTGTTATGTGTATTTTAAGTTTTATAGCTTCAGGTCAGAGTCACTTGTTTCAACCTAATTGCTGGAAATCTCTCCCCGCTTCCCCCAAATATATATTAGTAAGTGTATATCTCTAGTGTAATATATGTCTGTAGAAAGTTGGGAATTTCCAGAGAAAGATTTTTAGAGAACACTTTTTTAGATTTTACTGAAGAAAAGCATCTTGCTAAAGTGTAGAGGAGTAGCAGACAATGGAGTAACACTCTCTTTACATAAAAAAGGTAAATGGCCAGTGTTTGAAAGCAATTGTCAATTCATGAGGGTGAAATATACAGGCAAGGATTTTTTTTTGAACAGAGAAAGAGCTTGTCTGTGGATAAATTCTATGATATCCGTTATTATTTCCCTCCCACTTCACACCATCACCATCTCTTATTCTCAAATCAATTCAATTAGAAAAATCAAAGCCAGTACTTCTTAGTAGATAATGAACATGCATTTCTTGGGTCTGAAATGTAAATTTAAAAACATGTTCCCTAGAACCTTGTAGACTTTTCATTTTTAGAATTTCATTCTGAAATTTACTCAATTCATGAGCCATTTTGGATTTTTATTTTTGGACTGAAAACAAAGATAGTATTGTAGACAATAAAGCAGATGAAGAACTCTATGTGTTAGCATGGTTTAAAAAAAAATCAAAGGATCAAAAAAATAATACTTTGTTTTATATGGAATCAGAAAAAGCCTCGAATAGCCAAAATATTACTTAGAAATAAAAACAAAGCAGGAGGAATCACACTACCAGACCCAAGCCTGTAATATAAATCAATAGTGATCAAAACAGCATGGTACTGGCACAAAAACAGAGAGGTAGATGTATGGAACAGAATAGAGAACCAAGAAATGAACCCAGCTACTTACTGTATTTTGATCTTTGACAAGCCAATCAAAAACATTCAGTGGGGAAAAGACTCCCTATTTAACAAATGGTGCTGGGTGAACTGACTGGCGACCTGTAGAAGACTGAAACTGGATCCACATCTTTCATCATTAACTAAGATAGATTCTCAGTGGATTAAAGATTTAAACTTCAGACATGAAACTATAAAAATTCTAGAAGAAAGTGCAGGGAAAACTCTTGAAGGAATTGGCCTGGGTGGATATTTTATGAGGAGGACTCCCTGGGCTATTGAAGCAGTATCTAAAATATACTCCTGGGACCCGATCAAATTAAAAAGCTTCTGCACAGCCAAGAACACAGTAAGTATAGCAAGCAGACAGCCCTCAGAATGGGAGAAAATATTTGCCTCCAACAAAGGTTTAATAACCAGAATCCACAGAGAACTCAAACGTATAAGCAAGGAAGGAACAAGTGATCCCATCTCAGGGTGGGCAAAAGACTTGAAGAGAAGCTTCTCCAAAGAAGACAGGTGCACGGCCTATAGATAAATGAAAAAATACTCATCATCCTTAATCATCAGAGAAATGCAAATCAAAACTACTTTGAGATATCATCTAACTCCAGTAAGATTAGCCCATGTAATGAAATCCCAAAACCAGAGATGCTGGCATGGATGTGGAGAAAAGGTAACACTTCCACATTGCTGGTGGGAATGCAAACTAATATGTTCCTTTTGGAAGGATGTTTGGAGAATAGTTAGAGATCTAAAAATAGAACTGCTATTTGATCATATAATTCCTTTACTAGGTATATACCCAGAAGACCAAAAACCACATTATAACAAAGATATCTGTACCAGAATGTTTATTGCATCCCAATTCATAATTGCTAAGTTGTGGAAGAAGCCCAAGTGCCCATTGACCCACGAATGGATTAATAAATTATGGTACATGTATACCATGGAATACTACGCAGTCTTAAAGAAAGATGGAGACTTTACCTCTTTCATGTTTACATGGATGGAGTTGTAACATATTCTTCTTAGCAAAGTATCTCAAGAATGGAAGAAAAAGTATCCAATGTACTCAGCCCTACTATGAAGCTAATTTATTTATTTATTTATTTATTTATTTTTTATTTATTTATTTATTTATTTATTTATTTTTTTAAATACATGTATT
>CAUYRH010085303.1:0-19820 GCA_963574655.1 Perodicticus potto
CCGGGCATTGTGGTGGGTGCCTGTAGTCCCAGCTACTTGGGAGGTAGAGGCAAGAGATTCGCTTGAGGCTAGGAATTGGAGGTTGCTGTGAGCGGTACTCTATCCAGGGTGACAGCTTGAGGCTCTGTCTCAAAAAAAAAAAAAAAAAAGAAATAGGAAATATAAAAATCTAAAATATATTCACAAAAACAGTAGAAAAAAGTCAAGCTACTAAATGCAGATACTATAATTCAGTTATGCCTAGAATTAAAAAAGAAATGGTGATAAAATATGCCAAGGTATCAATAAATGATTTTTTTCTCTTCTTCCACACTTGTGTGTACTTTATAAATAAAAAATTTTAATAATCAAAAAATTTAAAAGCTGAAAAGAAAGAAAATGATCATAGAATGTTCTGACATAATTTCCATTTGTTGCTAAAGGAAGATCTGGAAAATGATTTCACAAAGTTTGTCCTCATATGAGACTAAATGCTAAAAATTGTGTGGGAGCTTGATGCACAAGATAAAATATTTCAAGTTTTGTTAGATTTAGAAAAGTTCTGGTCTTTGAATTTTACATTTTGGGATGAGTTATTTTGAAGCTTGTTATTATTATCATTTGACATTTTTAAAAAAACACTTGTACCTCATGGGTCAAACTTACCCTGTTAGGCGTTGTCTTCCTGGATGAAAAGACTTTCAATGTCTTTGCAAAAGATGACATTAGGCAGGTCCTTACAAATAATAGCCAGATACAGTTCACATTATATAAAGATATATTTATTCAAAAATCCAGCAAAGGCTATATACTGCTAATTAACAATTGTGTACCACACACATTGCAAGCTTTTCTCTCTTTTTTTTGAGACAGAGCCTCAAACTGTCGCCCTGGGTAGAGTGCCATGGCATCACAGCTCACAGCAACCACCAACTCCTGGGCTTAAGTGAGTCTCCTGCCTCTGCCTCCCAAGTAGCTGGGACTACAGGCACCTGCCACAACGCCCGGCTGTTTTTTGGTTGTAGCCGTCATTGTTGCATGGTGGGCCCAGGCTGGATTCGAACCCTTCAGCTCAGGTGTAGGTGGCTGGCGCCTTAGCCGCTTGAGCCACAGTCGCTGAGCTGCAAACTTTTCTTTTAATAGGACTTCTAGGTCCAATTCGACACTGCTTAAGCATGGAGCAGTCTCTCAGAGGTCTTTGGCTGATTCTTATTCTCCTTTTGAAATTTTATTTTGCTTGCTATTTTTTTAAAGAAACAAAAACACAGCATGCCTTGACTTGTGCCTTTGATATCAGAAAGACCAAAGTTCAAACTGATAATGAGTTTATATACTATCTTTCTTCTATATTTCCTTAAAATACTTACTGTTCCATGTATTTATACTTTTTGTACTGTACTTAGGTATGCTGATATAAAGGATATTGTTCAGATCCTCAAGCATCTTGTAGGCTAGGTAAAGGTGGCAGGATATGGGGGCATATATATATATCCACATTTATAGTTTACAGTGAAGAGTATCAATCTTTCTTTCTTTCAACATAAGTTTATTGAGTGTGTACCATTAGCCAGAGAGTTCTGGATATTAGGATACAGTGGTGTGCAAGTCATACTCTTTGCCTACTGAATAAGTGAGTAATTGGACTCCACGGTTGTGTAGAAAGATGGGCTTCCATTCACGGGAAATCCCACAAACATCTCAGTTCCTTTCCCAGTTAGCCTCATATTCCTACTCCCAAACTCCAGACAAATGAGCTTCTCACTCAGATCTGGGACAAGAACTGGAACTCGATTTTTTTTTAAAGTTCTCCCTAGTAATTATAAAGCACAGTCAAGTTTGCAAACTATTAGACCATATGACTTCAGTAATAGCCAGAATAATCTTACAGAGAAATAGGAGAAATTGCTAGAAGGAAGCTGGCAAATGTTACTCTGAATCTGTTTCCTCACAGCATCTTGCTATTAGAACTTTAAAATATAAATTTAAAATCTAAAATCATGAACAGTATTGTCTCTAACTCAGTACAACTATATTGATGAGACTATTTTCTGCCTTTCTAGACGATTCTCAGCTTTTGTAATTTATTGAATTAATACTTGGCCGCAGTTACTTCTTTTGCTCTTATTTTAAGTTGTCTTCTTATGAAAACAATGCTCCAAATCAGCGGTTTCCCTGGTTAATACAAGCTGTGGCTCTTTTCTTTTGCAGTTCCATAAATGTGTCACACTCTGATGCCTCTGGGCCTTTGCACGTGCTATGACCTTTTCCCATTCATTGGCTCATGCATACTCAGGTAATGAGTGTGGGAACGCAATCAATTTTTACATGTACAAGAACTCAAAAAATGTAACTTTTAGGCATTCTGACCCAGAAAGCTTTGGGGGGATGGATAAAACAAGAAAGAGGAAGAAAAGGCTGGGGAAACAGCGAGCTAAGGAATAGCAGCTCAGGGAAGGAAGTTCCAGAATGACAATTGTGCAGCAGGATGCAGAAATGCAGAGGAGACCTCTAAGGGAAACAAAAAAAGGGCTCTTAAAAAATCATATAAATATTACATTTGATGATGGGATGGAGTAATTAGTCACATAGAAAACTTTGGAAATGAAAACAGAAAGCAGAAGGAAAATGTAATTCTTGCGTAACATTTGGTTCAGTAGTGAATAATACTGACATCATTATTACAGCATAACTGCTGATTATTCCTTTTACCATGAATTGTGATATTACTTTACTGGGCTGAGGGAAGAGGTGTTAGGATAAGGGTGTTAAATCCTCCACCAATACAAAGAGTCAAAAGGGAGAATGTACATTGGTAAATCAAGAAATAATACACATTTTGGAAAGTATTAGGAAAGACAGACCAGGAGAAATGGCTATAAGAATTCAAAGGAGTTGACTCAGGCGAGGATGGGTGGGACACAGCGGATTAAAAAACAAATCAACATGTATAAATTAAGCACCTACCACGTGCTTGGCAAGGTGTATAGAGAGGTGATGAAACATGGTTCCGATACTCGAGGACTGTAAGTCACTTTGGAGAATATAAAGTACAACTCATATATGAAAAACAATTAAAGAAAAAAGCACGATTAAATCTGAGAAGTTTTAATTGTATAAATCTTAATGTTTCGAAAGATGTATACCACAAAGAGCCCTATTGTATTTATCAATTTTTTTAATATGTCAAAGGACAATAAAAATGAATCACTTAGTTTTGGCTCCTCCATAAAGGTTTATAAATCTGGATCATTGAAGGCTCCAGAAAACAGGGATATATTGAAGAATCAGCTGATGTCTACGTTAATACTGGGATGGCTGCCTTCATAGTCTTCAGTTTTGCCTGTGTTAAAAAAAAAGTTATTAAATGCTTACTTGGTACCAAGCACTTTTGTTCTTAGAAGATGAGCCTTGGGTTCATGTTCCCTTTTGCCTAATAACTGTCTGAAAAGATGCTGTCAAGATGGCTAAAAGCAGGACAGACAGACAGACAGACACACACACACACAAAAGAAGGACAGACAAATACGGAAACCAAAACAAAGGGGTTAGAGGAATGGAGGGGGAAAAAAGAGAATGAAAATATTATGCTTGTCAGGTTTTGGGGGGTCAGTTTCACAAATGTGTTTTTTGCCAGTGTTGCATATTTTGCTTGGACGTCCTGTCACTTCCTCTGTGCCCTCTGTGACAGAAATATTTGTTAGGAAGGTTAAAATCACTGAAGAAGTTGTTTATGTGGCATGTTCCTTGCCAAGAGATTTATCCTCTGTTCCTCTGAAAAGAGTTAAATTATGGGGACAATTAAGCCTACAGAAGGACGGAGCAGCCTCAGGCTAGAAGGCATCCAATGTGGCTGAATTAAAAAAATCAAGAAAGAAATCTCTGGAGTGAAGATGTAGCTCAGAAACCCACTCTGGTGTACACACGAGAAGGTTTTTCTCAATGCTAACAGAACAGACAGTCTCAAAGCCTAAGAACCAGCTACCTGTTAGACTACTGGATTGAAAAGGAAATCCATGCATACCAGCCAACGCGTTTTGGAAACAGAAGACGTGTATACAGAAGAAAGCAACTACCTCTGGTGATCACGCTGCCTGGAGGAGATTACTGTTAACTTCTTAGTGACAATGTATGTAAATATACACCATATCTGTGAGAAAAGAAGCATCATATTATTGGTTTACTTTTATGCTTTTCTTCCACTAATATTCCGATCCACTCGTTTTGTTTGTTTGTTTCCTGGAAAGGAACAGGCAAAACCTTAAAGAAACAATAATTTTTGTTTTCACCTAGACCTGAAAACCTGTGGGATTCAGACTCCACAAGAGTTAAAAGTCAAGTTAAAGACGCAGTATTCTATAGCTTTTCATTCAACTAAAGTAGCTTATATGTGTGTGTGTGTGTATATACGTGTATATATATATATATATATATATATATATATATATATATATATGGTTAGGTGTTACCTATTTATGTGTAGGTGTTACCTATGTATATATTATATATGTGTGTATATATATAAATAAAATTAGGTGTTACCTATTTATGTATAGGTGTTACCTATATATATATATATATATATATATATGCTTATATATATATATATAAAACTAGATGCTTTTATATGCTATATAAAAGCATATATATATATATATGCTTATATATATAAACTAGATGTTACCTATTTATGTATTTATACATATATATTATAAAGCTAGGCATTACCTATATGTATGTTATATATATATGTGTATGTGTATATATATATGTGTGTATATATATATATATATATATATATACATATAGTTTGGTTTTACCTATTTATGTGTGACTTTATCCAGAAAGGATTTATAAATGTTAAGTATTAGATATTACTACACAGAACTAAGCATATTTATGAAAAATTTTTAAAAATTATGGTAAATACACATTAAATTTACTATCTCATTTTAAAGTGTATAGTTCTGTAGCATTAAGTACACTCACTTTTGTGGAACCATCGCCACCATCCATCTCCAGACCCCCCCAAACCTGACAAGCATAATATTTTCATTCTCTTTTTTCCCCCTCCATTCCTCTAACCCCTTTGTTTTGGTTTCCGTATTTGTCTGTCCTTCTTTTGTGTGTGTGTGTGTGTCTGTCTGTCTGTCTGTCCTGCTTTTAGCCATCTTGACATCTTCCCTGACTGAAACTCTGTACCTGTTAAACACTAACTGCTGTCCCCTCCCCAGCCCCTGGTGACCATGGTTCCACGTCTGTCTCAATGAACCTGGCTACTCAGGCAGCATGTGCACGCGGAATCGCGCACTGTTTGTCTTTCGTGACTGGTTTTTCTCATTTAGCATCATGTCCTTAAGGTTCGTTATGTTTTAGTATGAGTCAGAGTGTCCTTCCTTTTTAAGACTGGACACTATTTTAAATTATGTCTATAATTCATTTTATCCATTCACTTGATAAATGAAACATTTTAAATCTGTCAGACACTCATGTGTTCAGGCGTTCCCTCTCCCCAACTCTGTGGCAGAGTTGGTGGGGGGAGGGGACAAGCAAGGTGTAGAGTTGCTGGACAGCAGTGCCCAGATGGGGACTCACTTTCAGTCCCTCTTATGTCTGGGTAGATCCCCTGACTAGCTCTTACCCACAGAACATGAGAGCAAGTATGTTCAACACCTCTGGTAGGCCGACCCCAGGGCAACGTTGGAACTGTGAGATGGCAGAGCTGGAGGTGGAGGTAGTCTACGTCTCTGGGGAGAGCCCTTGCAGAGGCCCTCTCTACTAGGAATTACACTGGATTTTGCATGAGCGAGAATTTTATATGGTAAGCCACTGAGATTTGGAGCTGTTAGCCAACCCTGTCTCATATCACTTCCAAGATCCATTTATTCCAAGTTTCTTCTCCGACCTTTTCAAGTCATCTTTCCCAGTGTTCATTCTCGACTTTGCTTTTCTCTGCTTCATCTCCTGCTGTTTAGCCACCAAGTCATGCGGACTGTACCTCTTTAATAGGGCCTGTATCCATGCCCTCCTACCTGAATTTTCTGCCATGATTTACATAGTTCAAACAGGCAGACTAAGGGCAGGCTCTCATCCCAGCTGAGAGCACGAGATGCTCATCTGTGCAGGGTGCTTACAGGCCTTTGGAAACTTTGTGTGGACCAATAGTCCTCTCCAGAGGATACCAAGGGGTTGAAAGAAGTACAGTAAAAAGACTTAGGCCAGGGGCCGAAATCTTGATGGGGCCTGCTCTGTCACAGTGGAGGGTCACTAACCACTTTAGGAAGCTGTAGGCTTAGGGTAGTGCAGGGTTCTGATTTTGCTGTGTGGGGAGTAGCACCCAGCCCCTTCTCTAAACAAATGTTGAACAAATATATAGAAAATATCAGTTTGTAGGGAAGGCAAATAGTCAGCCTATGCAAGTTCCCTACATATCTTAGTCTGGCCCTTACCCCACCAACTTTTTTTGCTGTTCGATTTCCTTCCAAATGGTCATTCTACCATTTATCCTCTTCACTTCTGTCTGAGTGATCATTCTAGATTACACTCTGATCATGTTATCTCTGCCTTTAAAACCCATTGCCTAGGGTAGATATTCTTCAAATGAATTTATCTCCCTAGCCACTAGGAAGTGAGTGGGAGAGAAAAAACCATTAAGCAGAGCAGGCTGTGGTGCCACCATCCCTAATCATAAGCTTAAGAGGCAGAAAAACTTAAGTTTTTCCACCCTTAAGTCAGGGCCCTATGACAGGATGAGAATAATTCCTATGATATCATTTTAAAGGAAGGTCTATATTCCTGTTACACTGTGAGTACTTGGAAGCTGCCTGGTGCTTCAGGCCCAATGCCCATGGAGTCTGTTGGCATCCTTGGACCCTG
Organism: Perodicticus potto; assembly: GCA_963574655.1. Taxonomy (NCBI): domain Eukaryota; kingdom Metazoa; phylum Chordata; class Mammalia; order Primates; family Lorisidae; genus Perodicticus; species Perodicticus potto. The sequence goes on from CAUYRH010085303.1 coordinate 6,853, forward strand.
ACTGCAATGTGTAAAGGATGGGGAACAGGCCCATCCTGTGTGCTAAACTCAATAGTTTGAATGTCCCCTTTGGACTGAGGCATGCCCATTTATCTTTTCCTCTTCCTGAATTCCCTTCACTTGGGTGCAATAAATCACCCTTTTGTTAGGAAAAAGAAATCAAATGTCTTATGATGAGTTTACTTTGCAATTGGAATGAAGTTAGAGGAAGAATAAAGCAAATTATTCTGTCTAGGAAGTCTCTTTGCCATTCAAAACATGGCCCAGAGATCAGGCTAAATTGAAATTTATTGGTCTTAAGTTTGTAGCCAAAATAGTGCTTTTGAAACGATTGTTGGCCAGCACACTCGTGCTGCCTTACCACCTGCTGCCACTGCTGTCCTTCATCCAAGGGTCAGACTACTGGGCTTGGCTTAATCAGCCCTTGTGATTGGAGGTGAATGCAATTAATAACATAATTTTGAGAAGCCTGAGTTTAGTCTTGCTGAATTCTCACTGGGAAACAATGGCTTGATTGTGGATTTATAACCAAAAGAAGATAGCTATGAATAAGCCTCCAGGTGACTTTCACTGGCTTTGGGTTCCAGAGCAAGCTCTGGCCTTCCAGCCATTCTCAAACACCTGTCAGCCTGCACATGGATTTGGGCCTGTGTCCAATGGCTGAAAAGAAACCTTGACTCCCCTGCTTAAGGAGTGTCTCTCTGTGTGTGTGTGTGTGAGAGAGAGTTTGATTTTTTCTTTGTGGAAGTGGTCAGACACTGAGCTAGCATGGTCAAATGGTTCTCTATTTCTCAGAGATATCCCTTGAACATGAATTCTTCCATTGCTAAAATGTCCTACACCTTCTTCCCTACCAAAGGCAAATTCATTTTGTCATTACTCACCAAAAAGGTAGCTGGGTACTTGGGCCCTGGCTCTCCTCACCGCCCCCGCCAACCCAGGAAAGACAGTGCTAATGGATGGCAGCATCTTTCCCATGCCCCAGCTTTGGAATCCTCATGGGGAGCTCTCTGTAGCAACTGTATTAGTAGACAGCAGTTGACAACCATGTTTTAACTTTTAAGCTTTGCGCTGTGCATGGACCCTTGCATATCAAATGCTATTATACAAAAGTGAACAATACACAATCTTTGCACTCAGAGCTACTACAGGTGAGTGGGTAGAAAAGAAAAGAAAGCATGTTAATACTCCCTTTCCCCATTCCACCTCGACTGTGCTTTCTGTTCTTGCGAAATCCATGAAGTAGGAACTTCTACTGACATTTTTATTCTCAAGTCTTACCTTCTGCTGAATGGTCTATGACTGAAATGTGTAATTTACAGGTAAAATGAACATTCTTCACACTCATAGCCCTGACTCAGGCATCATGAGATGGCCATGTAACAGAAACATTTGAGCACCCTCAATCTTTCTAAATAAAAAAAAGAGAAAAGAAAAAAAAAACAATAAAAGAATGTGTTATTTAATCATAAAATCTCATAATTTGTGTTTGTTTTCCTCTTAATTCTGGTTCAATTATTTCTGGTCTAAAAGTGGCACAGCTGCATGTTTCACTGGGAAAAGATTTTAATTTCCTCTTGTGCCCAAACAGCCCACCTTCCCCAATGGGTATTTTTTTTTTTTTTTTTTTACCATTGAGAAGGTAACCACAAAATTTCCTTCCTTAAAATTGTCAGCCAATAAACGGTGCTGTTTGGAGCTCACAGCTGGTGAGTAAAAGGGGAATTGCCCACTCTGTTGTCCTGCAGCCCTGGAAGCAAGAGGGCTTGGCCCTGAGGCTTCATAGGCCTGGGAAGAACCCCCAGCTTCTTCCACCTAAACCTTCTCCTCTGTCTTCCCATAGCTGCCTCGATGAGGTGGTGGCATCTCAATCAACATAAGTGATGAACCTTCAGGTGCAAGGGCCCCTTTTGTTTTCACCCTGAGGTGTAAATGAGGAAGCAGAAGAAAGCTGACCAGCAAAGGGAAGGGGAAATGGGACTTTCCCAGCAAGAAGATTCTGAAATATGGCATGGGGGGCTACGGTGGCTTCTTCACAATGTTAAGTGTGTCTTGCCATTCAGAAAGACTGAGAGAAAGTATATAGCTACGTCTTGGGTATCTTTAAAGCAACCACACCACTGAGATTCTGTATGGTGTTGTCTCCGCTGCATGGATTGATCTCTCTTCCTGCAGAGAGAGGCAGCGGCCTCCTGGAGGCTCTCTTTAAACCCAAGAAGAACGGAGCCCAGGGGCTTCAGCTGGTTTCACCCCTGCTAAGAAAGGCTGTTCTTTTGTTTCGGCATCTGGTTTCTTAGAAAACTCCATGTGAAGGAGAAAAAAATACACATCTGTATACATTTCTTCTGAAATAGAGCGTAGTGCCGAGTGGCCGATAGGACAAGGCTGACTGTTGGCCGAGACTCAGGGAACCAGACGTCTGCTTGAGTTTATGACCCTGCCGTTTCTCTCTTGCTCTGAGGTGCAATGAAAGCTGACTGCTCCTCTAATTACTTCCTTACACCCTTCACGGCTCCTTAAGGACTAAGGGGCCATTTCCTTTCCTAGTGTTAACTCTTTTTACTGTATCTATTCCCTATTTGGTTAGAATGTTTATTCTATAAATTTTACTTGGTGAATAAAGTGTTGTATTTTAATAACAGTTTCAGGCAGACATGAGTGCGACAGTAGCTCAGTAATTTTTCAGCAATCCTGGTAAATTTTCTTGGCCTCTAACAGCTATAGCATCGTAGTCTTTAAAGTGGAAATATCAATACCTAACTTTTCAGGAGGTGGAAAAAATAAAGGGAAATATGTGTATTCAGCATACATACTGATAGTATCATCAAACTGAAATGCCTTTTCTTTTTAAAGACTATTTTTGAGAGCAGTTTCAAGTTCATAGCAAAATTAAGAGGACGGAGCAGAGATGTCCCATAAACCACACACATGCATACATAGCCTCTTCCGTTATCAACATTCCCCAAGCAAAGTGGTGTGTTTGTAACAGTTAATGAACCTACATGGACACACCATTATCCCCCCAAATCCACAGTTTCCATTAAGGTTTATCCTTAATGTACAGTCTTTGGGTTTGGAGACAAACATAATGACGTGTACCTACCATTGTAATATACAGAATATTTTCACTATCTTAAAAGTTCTCTTGGTTCTGCCTATCTATCTCCCCTACCCCCCAACCCTTGGCAACCCTTGATCATTTTGCCGTCTGCACTCCTTTGCCTTTTCCAGAATGTCCTATGCTTAGGACATGACAATCAGTACATAACCTTTCAGATCGACTTCTTTCACATACTAATATGAGTTCAACACTAATTAAGTTTCCTGCATGTCTTTTCATAGCTTGAGAGCGCATTCATTTTTAATGTTGAATAACAGCCATTGACTGATGCACCATAGTTTATTTATCCGTTCACCTGCTAAAGTTGTTGTATCTTGGTGTCGTAAGTTTTATAACACTACAGGTAAACAATGAGCAAATTGCTGGCATCATGATATATATAATAACATACAGAATGCTAACATTTTACCAAAGTCTTTAACATACATTCTCTTTTTTGACAGTTCCTCACCTGGTGAATTTGACAGAGCAGTTATTTTAACATATCTATTTTAGAAATTTTAGACTGAGAATCAAAAGAACAAATTTAAAGTCACATAATTGGTCAGCTGGGTATTATATATATCATGGTAGAGAGGAGGTTATTGACATTCAAAGATCAGACTTCTTATAAGAAGCAAAGTTGTAGAGATACAACATGCAAACCACATCTTCTGATATCAAATCCCATACTCTTTTTATCACAGCAAGGGAATTTTAAATCTCAAGAAATTGTGGAATTTTGTAAATAAGTATTTAAAAGTTTTTATTTTTAATGCATTGAAATCACGTTCTGTAGCTTTGCAAAATTTTAAAAATTTGCTTCATATGTTACTTTAGTTAATATTTCTAACTACCAGTTGTGGCTTCTTGAGCTATTGTTCATTTTCTCAGCATTATAGGACATCTTTTTTTAGCTTTTATGATGTTTTTATTTTGACTTGTATTTTGATATTAAAATTTACACCGTGTTTTGTTCATACTCACTTTTTAATTCTTTAAGTATTCATTTCTCATAACTGTGTAGTTTTGTAGACTACTCCTGCCCTTGATTTCGCAAACTACCCCCTTTTTGATCACTAAGTTTATTGATATTACTATTATTATAATTACTGTTATATTAAAACTTATTTTTGCTAATTCATTCTATGTCTTTTCCTTAAAATTATTTCCTTCCTTTGTTCAGATATATTAGATTATATTCCAGCCATTTAAAAGTTATATATGCTATTTTTGTTCTTTATGTAACTTACTTATTTTTACTATCAGTATGTTAATTGATAGAATATTACTATTTCCCCTCTATGCAAGTAGATAAGCAACTTAACACATTTTTGTTTTTTTTTTAAAATCTCTTTTCCATTTTCCATCTCCATTCTTTCGTTACTTTCTAGCATTTTAGTTCTAGATTAATATAAATATTTTTGAGAGACATGAAATTTTTTTCTCATTTTTTTGTTTGTTTTGGATTTTTTTTACAGATGGCAATATGTTTTATTAAGTTTCCTAGACCATGCTTTTTTTCATATACATGTACACAAATTCTTCGCACTTGTCCAGCAAGAGGTAGCTCTCATTTTTCTCTCCTTGGACATGGACCCAAATAGTCACTTGCTCCTTTTCTCAATGGTAGCTTTATGATGCGTCTATCGATAGTTCACTCCTTTTTTTATTGCTGAATAGTATCCCATTGTATGAATGCACCACAATTTGTTTATTCATTTATCTGGTGATGAACATTTGGATTGTTTCCAGACCTTTGTTATTAAACATAAAGCCACTTCAAACATTTGTGTTCAAGTCTTTGTAGGACATATGCTTTTACTTTCCCCATAAAATATGCAGGAGTAGACTTGCTGGATTATAAAATGTGTATGTTTACCTTCTTAAAAAACAGCCGAACTGTTTTCGAAAGTGTGAACTATTTTGCATTCCCACCAGCAGAGTGTGCAAGTTCCAGTTGCTTCCTCTCCAACACTTGACATGGGTAGGTTATATTCTGAAATCACGTCCCTTATCAGTTGTATGTGTATAATTTGAAATCTTTTCTTCCTGTCTGTGGTATGTCTTTTCTTTGTCTTAATAGTTACTTTTCAAAGAGCATAAGTGTGATTTTTTTTCAATTAAATCATAGCTGTGTACATCAATGCAATCATGGGGTACAATGTGCTGGTTTCATATACAATTTGAAATATTTTCATCAAACTGGTTGACATAGCCTTCATGGCATTTTCTTAGTTATTGTGTTAAGACATTTATATTCTACATTTAGTAAGTTTCACATGTACCCTTGTAAGATGCACTATAGATGTGGTCCCACCAATTACTCTCCCTCCATCCATCCTCCCCTCTCCCCACCCCTCCCTTTCCCCTTTCCCCATATTCTTGGGCTATAATTGGGTTATAGCTTTCTTATGAAAGCTATAAATTAGCTTCATAGTAGGGCTGAGTGCATTGGATACTTTATCTTCCATTCTTGAGATACTTTGCTAAGAAGAATGTGTTCCAGATCCATCCATGTAAACATGAAAGAGGTAAAGTCTCCATCTTTCTTCAAGGCTGGGTAATATTCCATGGCATAAGTTTAATTTTGATGCTGTCCAATTTATCAGTTTTGTCTTTTATGAATTGTACTTTGGGGCATAGAATATAAGAAGCCTACAGAATATATAAATAAAGGTTTTTTTCTCATTTATGTTATTTTGTACTTTGTGAGCCCTTCCATTTCAAGATCTTATATCTTTCTCTAAGTCTAGGTCATTATTGGTCTTTATTCTTTTAAATTTTCCCTTACTTTTTATTGTTGTTTCTTTCCCCTGAATTCCATAGGATTGATAACTCCTCTAATTCTATCCTTCATGTCTCTTAAATTTTCTTTTCCACTTTCTACGTTATTTCCCTCTAGTGCCTTCATAGAGACTTTTTCATTCTCATCTTCCAGTTCACTAATTTGTTTTTCCACTATAACTATTCTTCTGTCACACAATGTATTGACTTCTTTGTTTCAAACTTTATTTCTTTGCTATAGTATTTCTGCTTGGTTATATATATATATATATCTAACTGCTTTTTCTTACTGCATATCTCTCATTTTTTTGAAGATGATTATAAATCTCAGGGCTTACCATGTTTTTTTCCCCATATCTCACTGATCACTGTTACTCACTGTTTGAAGCCAATGTCCTGAGAACTGTTGTTTCATATATTTAGTGTGGGATCGATCATTTTAAATCACCATTTTAAATCATTTGTCTCTCTTGTATATTAGGCCTGATTTTTCAGGTATAGCTTTTTCAGTTTGTTTTTTAAGGCTGGTGTAGAAATCAGATGCTCTATTAGTTTGCTTGTGAGCTCACATATTCCCCTAAGTGTCTAAACTAACTTTTAGAAAAGAGTTAAATCCAGGTTTTAACTGTGACCTTTTGGTAAGTTTAAGGAATAGAGGTAGGATAGGGAAGTCATTGCAGGAAGGAAGGCAATTCTTCCGTCCCCTCTTTGCGATCCCCTTGCATTCACCTGGGGACTGTTCTTCCTAAAATGTTTCCCTTTGCTTATAATATTCCAGATCATTATTTCAGTCACAGAATCACTAGAAGGAAATTCATCTTTTTTGTTTATATTAAGAGATTTGCTAGCAGATTCAAACCTACATAGTGGAAGGAGCTGGTTAGCTAGTCTCTGACAGGCAGTTGAATTCATGTCTGGTGCTGTGGACTGAAGTCTGCAGGGAAGGCAGTTAGAAAGGAAAGGGGGGTGCAAAGTTATGGAGAGCCGGGACAAACTGGAACACATAAGCCTGAGTTGGAACCTATAATGATGGACTGGAACTCATGCCAGTAAAAAGCTGGAACCCATTGTCATGGAGCTAAACACATTTGGTCCCTGAGACAGGAAAGGTGAAAGAGGTCCCAGGGCAAGGTGCCTATCTGTGAAATAAGCCAGCAAAGCTACCAAGTGTGTGTCTCAGGAGTTCCTGGTTATCCAGCCTTGCTGTTCTGAGTGTAAAAACACCCATCTGCACGCTGCTTCACTGCCACTCTCCAATATTGCACAAAAGTCTTTAAGCCTAACTGGAAATACAAGGATGGGAATTCTTGGAAACATAGTTCATTCTAGCCAAGTTGACACATTACAAAACCACCGTGACCTCGGCATGTGGAAGGAGGCGGGGGAGGGGGAGGAGGAACTCTCGGGGCAGCTGTTCTGCTTTGCATCTGGGGTACCTGCTTCTCCCCCAGCCCAGCTCTGGCAGCAGCCTGTTGTTACCCTGTCGTTTCTGGCCAGCAGTGCATTGGCCTGGTGGTTTTTCTGCCCTGCAGTGGCAACACGGCAAACAGGAATAGCCCTTCTGATTCTAAGGGAGAGCAAAGTACATGAGTGTCTCCACCTGCTTCTCAGCCGTGTTCTGCAGCTTTCTTCAATCCCTGTCTCATGCTGCTTTCTCCCACTCTCACCCTCCCTCAGTCATCTCCATGAACTGCAGCACAGCTGCCTTCCAAATGGACCTTTAAATTCTTACATTAGTGTTCACCTCTGTCATCTTCTCCTTTTCAGTTTGTTTTTTAAGGCTGGTGTAGAAATCAGATGCTCTATTAGTTTGCTTGTGAGCTTACATATTCCCCTAAGTGTCTAAACTAACTTTTAGAAAAGAGTTAAATCCAGGTTTTAACTGTGACCTTTTGGTAAGTTTAAGGAATAGAGGTAGGATAGGGAAGTTATTGCAGGAAGGAAGGCAATTCTTCCGTCCCCTCTTTGCGATCCCCTTGCATTCACCTGGGGACTGTTCTTCCTAAAATGTTTCCCTTTGCTTATAATATTCCAGATCATTATTACACGTGTGGTGGCATCAAGGTTAGTGGCAGAACCTATGTACATATTTACTATCATATAACTCTACTAATACTGTTAATGTAGATTTTCTATTTTATTGTAAGACATTATTAAAGTAATATGAAGAAAATGATTTAAAAACAAATAATTGATTTTTTTTGGTTATGTTATTTAACTTTTCTGGGGATTAATTTGGTACAGTTCTTTTCTGACCAATCTATCTTAGGGGAAGGGGCCAGTTAAGATTATACTTTGAACTACAGGGTTTTTAAAAGAGTCTTGTACATTTTTGGCCCATACACCAGAGAGGAAAAGCATTTGAGGTAAGCTGATTGTCTCAATTGTTCCTAGAGGTGACAAGAGAAGGCTATATAGCAGCGGTTCTCAACCTGTGGGTCGCGAGTGTAACTGTATTAAAGGCTCACGGCCCGAGGAAGGTTGAAAACCACTGTTATATACTAACTAACAGCTGCTCTTATTTTGCAATATCATTTATCTACCCAATTCCTCCCTTTGGCTCCATAAATCTCAGTGGTATTTATTTCCTTGGAAACCCAAAGAGAAAACATCTTATGCCTTTAATTTCTAAGGCTGCCTTGTGATTGGTTAGAGCAACTGGCAACACCCAGCCCGGCCAACACATTTCTCTAAGACGAATTTTTCCAGTGCCCTACAATATTGAGCCATGGGAAATCCAGGCAAATGATGTAGACTGAATTTTACTCTTACTTGGACATTGTAACAGAACTGAAACTCCCACAAATGACTGCAATTATCAATATTATTATTAATGCAGTATACTAGACAGAATGGTGGTTTTAAGATTGTTTATTTTTTGAGCAACTCTAAAGAAAGAAAGATCTTTCGTGGAAGTAACAGCATATTGGCCAAATAATTGCCACAGAAATGCTCCTAAATCAAGGAGGGGGAGAGAGAGAGAATGAACAGGAGATAGTAATGCTATTAGTTGTTAATGCTCTTATTGTAAACTATTTTGGGAAGATGAACCTCTTGTGGGCAGGCCAGATACTGTGTTCCTTGATTGCCTTACAAGATCAAGTGATCCAGCTTGAGCTAACAACAGGAAGAGTGTCTGCAACACTTTAAACTTCACAAAGAAGTTACCAGGTAGAAGGGGCCAATAGCAGTGAATGATTTTCCTGACAAAATGACAGTGCCTTGACAATGGCTATGAAGGCTTGATGACCCTTAACATCTTGGGGAACAAAGAAGTCAGTAGAACAAGGTGAAAATGTCAAAGGGGGGAATATAAGAAACACAAAGGAAAGATGACAGGGTGACAAGTTAAACATAATCCACAGAATAAGAAACGTCAGAAGCCTCCTCCGCAGTACACCTACAAACACCTGCCCTTTTGTTAATACATAAAAGAAGGCCTCTCACTGTAACTCCTTAACTTCCTTGGTGGAGGCAAATAAGATGACGAGGCACTGTGACGGGGCCTGGTGGGAGAGATTCTACTGGACAGTGCCTCCGGCAAGCCGTATTTTACTTTCATCAATCTTTTATTGGTTGTCTCCAAATCCTGGTGACTCGAGTCTTCTAACTCTACTTCCTCTCTCCTTTTACTGTTCCCCCACAAAGTCTCAAAGGAGTTAGTAGGTGAAAATAGATACATTCGGCAAATAATCCAGGTGTGTAGTGGGGGGATCGCCTGGACCTGAAAACTTTTAATTGGAGCCAAGTTCAAAGAGATAAAGAGACTAGACATCCCCTTGTGGTATTTGTTCCTTAACTGTATGACAGCCTGCCCAAACTTCCAATCTCCAGTCGTTGATCTCTGAGAACCTTTGGTGTCTTTGTCCTGGCGCTGATGGAATACCCTCCATTCTCTCAAGTAGTTCACCCATTTGCCGTGGCCTTAAATTTCACCGTGAAGGAGCAAGCCTTTTATTTTAAGCATTTCCTTTTATCTAATAATAAAAAATAGTGTTATAGCGAATGAGATGGTGACTTTATCTAATAATAAAAATTGTTACACCGAATAAGACAGAACATCAATGAGTTATTTACATCATTTTCTCTAATGGAGAAAATGTGACAGTTGAATAAGGATCGGGGAAGCATTGAAAGAGAGACAGAGTCTGGAGTGGGAGATGACAATTATCTTAATAAATATCGTTTATATAATAATTGGTTTCCTTTTTCTGGACGTCAGAGACTGAGAACTGAGTTAGTGATTCAGTTCACGGCACGTTATCATCACTGGTCAAAGCGAGGCCCTCTTTTAAAAAACTTTTTTAAAAATTTTATTTCCCATAGGTAGTCAGTCCTTCTAAGGCATTAAGTGTGTATTTACTCGTCTGCATGTGTTCTTGTAAAAAGTACGTATATTGTTTTTCGTACGTTTAATTTATTATTTTTATTTTTTTTGTTTTTATTAAATCATAACTGTGTGCATTGATGCATTTATGGGGTTCAGTGTACCGATTTGATATGCAATGGGAAATGCTTACATTGCACAGATTAACACATCCATCACAATCATACCATTTTTAAAATAGTTTTGAAACATACCATCACATCAGGCACATTAGGTGAGGCCCCCCCAATACCCTCCTTCTCCCCTCTCCCCTCCCATCTCTGTATGTTTAATTTATATAAATAATAGTATGTTATCTATTTCCAACTATTTTTAAGTTTTCTTTTGCTTAGGACTCTACTTTAAGATCCATCCATGTTGCTGTGTGCATGTCTTGGCCCTTGCTTGCAACTACCACACACTCTCCGAGGGATTCACACTCACACCCCACCCCAAATGCTGCTCAAGGCAGTGCCCACACCCGTGACCCTCAGGGCACTGCGTGAGAATCTCGTTTTTTTTGGTTTTTTGGGGGGGGGGTTGAAATCCGCTTTGAGATTATAACTTTGTTACTGTGTATGAGTTATGCATATTAAGATTTTTAAAAATAAGAATAATAGGTTTATTTTATGAAATAAAGATTAAACATTGTAGTTTTTCCCCTTATAGTTTTTTTTTCCTCATGCAAACTTAACATTTGTTTTTTTTTTAAATTATCTTTATCGTTAAATCATAGCTGTATACAATAGTGCAATCTCTTGTGACTCGCTGCCTATGAATAGAGTAGGATTGTTGCTAACAAGGTGAAATCATATTTAAAACATTCTAGTTTTTAGCCACTTTTTATTATACATGAGGTTGTCATTATTATTACCATATTTCACAGAATCAATGGAAGCATTACGTGAGATGCCCACAGTCATCCCCTGAATGCAGACTAGAGCCCAGGTACGAATTTTTCTCTTCTCACTACAGAGTTCTTCTCTGTCCTTTGTTCCACGTCGCTTAGCCTACTCTGAAATAGAAAAGTGTTGGGATTAGACCCATTGCATTACATTTCCTGGGGGCTAACACTCTCTCCTTTGTGAATATTGTGTAAATAGTGACTCAGAGCTAAACTAACGAAGTGGGACACACAAGTCTCCTGTTGGCTGACAATAATGCTAGAGGCTTCATTTAATTTTTTTTCCCTGGTAAACTACCAATAGTACCTCCGCATTAAAATCAAGGACAAGAGAATGCCTGCAATGTGCTGGCACAGGTCATAGAGGTGAATCTCTAAGAATACTCCGGAAGGTCCATTCCGCAAGGGCAATACAGGTTTCAATTGGTGCCTTTTATATATCACACATACGGATGATAATGGGCTTGTGAAAAGGGGGGTAAGTTTAAATCTGTTGGGAAAAAGAAAATGTAATAAAGCCACTTGACGAGCGATGCCTCAGAAATATTTGATAAATACTCAATGATAACAAATCTAAGTGCTAAAACAATCTATTTTGTAATTCACACAATCAGTGTCTCGGTATTGTTTTGTTTGTCTTCAATGTTATTTTGAGCAAAGCTCCTGCATTCTTCCGATATTGTCACCTAGCAGCCCAGTGGCCGTGCTGTGAGACTTCTCTTATCAACAGAGGTCTTGGGTCCTTGAGAAAGTCTGATACAGCCATTCCAGACATTCTCCTACAGACATTTCTGTCTTTTACAAGGGCTTTGAATTTTGACGCTATATCAAAGAATCTGCTTATAAAGGAGAATGCATCTTATTATTCAGGGTGGGAACTTCCTTCATCAGGAGCGGTGACTGATCTCAACTTGGGGAAAGGGAGAGAAAAATTTGTCTTAGAGTCTCCTGGGCTGTGAGTGGGCATGTTGGGGGTGGTGGCAGAGGTTTTAAACACCGAAAGCCTTTACTTAAGAGCTGCTGGTCGCCTCTCTCAGTGGTTTTCAATACATCTACCTCACACTTCATCCTATTACTTTTAGGACAATTCCTCCATGACGTTTTGGATAATCAGCCCCTATAGACAATGGCAGTATCACCAGTTACTTAAGCAAACGTCTTTACAAACCCTATTTAAAACAAACAAATTAAGAGAAGACTAGGAAAGTGGGTTGACTGATAGTTCAGATCAGAATTTTAGGAAAAAAAAAAATTCTGTTAGGTTTCCTGGACTGCCATGATATTTTTGTTTTTCAAAAAGTAGCATAGTATATTAGTCTACTCACAAAGCAGTGATCTAATTTTAGGCCAGAAGCCTGGGTTCTAGTTGCCATTTCTGCTGCAGTGTCAGGTGTTTGGGGACATGATGACTTCTCTTTAAGTAGATAAAGGCCAGGATCTTGTCCAGCTCAAAAATCATTAAGCTATTACACCTAGAGGAAAACCCAAACTATAATGGGGCCTTACAATACTATGCCCTTGTTTGTCCTTGTTTTCTAATTTATTGGATCAAGAACATGAAATGAAATACTATTTCCTTTCATCTTGATACTTCTTTTTTTTATGTTAATCTTTTTAAAATTGTTTTTATTATTAAATCATAGCTGTGTACATTAATGCAATCAAGGGGCACAATGTGCTGGTTTCATATACAATCTGAACTATTTTCATCAAACTGTTTAACATAGCCTTCATGGCATTTTCTTAGTTATTGTAAGGAGACATTTGTATTCTGCATATAGTAAGGTTCGCCTGTACCCTTCTAGGAAGCA
>CAUYRH010085305.1:0-10394 GCA_963574655.1 Perodicticus potto
GAGGAGTCATTTTTTTTTTTTTTTTTTTTGAGTATGATGGAATTCTGAGAAGTAACGTTTGAGAACCATTGGATCATGGACATGTTATTCTATGTATTATTCTCTTTTGTCATTTATTTTTGATTTTTTAATATAAAACTAGTTTTCTGAACTTTTGGAAGCATTAAAAATATGGCAGCTTATTTTCTGAGATTTTAATAAGAAAACATGTATTCTCATATATATAGTCCTCAAGTTTAACTTAATATTTACTCCTAATATTTCTTCATCATATCTCTTTTCTTAATCCCAATCTTATATTTTTCTTTTCTATAATTTTACTTTTACTTAGGTTTGAGGGAAATTTATTTATTTTTTTTTGTAGAGACAGAGTCTCACTTTATCACCCTCGGTAAAGTGCTGTGGCGTCTCACAGCTCACAGCAACCTCCAGCTCCTGGGCTTAGGCGATTCTCTTGCCTCAGCCTCCCAAGTTGCTGGGACTACAGGTGCCCGTCACAATGCCCGGCTATTTTTGTTTTGCAGTTTGGCCGAGGCTGGGTTTGAACCCGCCACCTTTGGTATATGGAGCCAGTGCCCTACTTGATGAGCCACAGGCACCACCCCATTTATTCATTTTTTTTGCAGTTTTTGGCTGGGGCTGGGTTTGAACCTGCCACCTCCAGTATATGGGGCTGGAGCCCTACTCCTTGAGCCACAGGTGCCACCTACATTTATTCATTTTATTGGTCTTTTTCAAATGTCAGGCTCAGAGGTTTTATTTATGCTTCCTTAATTTTTTAAACATCTTAATAATTTAAACGTTTGTTTTTATTAATGAGTTCCTATCACTTTTTGACATGTTTTCAGTCCTCAGGATATTAATTTTCCTCAGAGTACAGTTTTAGCTACAACTCATTTATTTTCTAATAGAGTACTCTACATTTAATGATTTTCGATATAATTTTGGTTTTAATTTTGTCTTTGATTAAGAAAAAAAAATTATATAAAAGTTAACAAAATAAGAAATAAAGTAATACAGATGAACAAGAACACCAAGAAGTGATTTGACCCTCCAAAATTTTGGATCACGGGCAGCACATGTGGCTCAGTGAGTAGGGTGCTGGCCTCATATACTGAGGGTGGCCAGTTCAAACCCAGCCCCAGCCAAACTGCAACAACAACAAAAAATAGGTGGGCGTTGTGGCAGGGACCTGTAGTCCCAGCCACTTGGGAGGCTAAGGCAAGAGAATTGTCTAAGCCTAGGAGTTGGAGGTTGCTGTGAGCTGTGACACCATGGCATTTACTGAGGGCAATAAAGTGAGACTCTGTCTCTAAAAAAAAAACAAAATTTGAATCTCTTCATTAACAGTACAGTAACTCAGTAAGAGGAAGAGATACATTTTTAATAGTAGTAATGAATACATTTTGGGTTATTTGATAATTCATTTGACCAAGATCACAAAATCATATGAACATACTGGGAAAGGATTTATAGTACTTAGCGATTTGATATAAAATAGTGGACAGAAAACAATTATGCAAAACTCATCTAAGACTTATAGAAAGGGCAATGGTGAGGGCGGCGCCTGTGGCTCAGTGAGTAAGGCGCCGGCCCCATATACCCAGGGTGGGAGGGTTCAAACCCCACCCCGCTGAACTGCAAAACAAACAAATTGCCAGGCATTGTGGCTGGGCATTGTGGCGGGTGCCTGTAGTCCCAGCTACTCAGGAGGCTGAGGCAAGACAATCGCCTAAGCCCAGGAGTTGGAGGTTGCTGTGAGCTGTGTGATGCCAGGGCACTCTACCGAGGGTGATAAAGTGAGACTCTGTCTCTACAGGAAAAAAGAGAAAAAGAAAGAAAGAAAGAAAAGAAAAAGAAAGGGCAATGGTGACAAACTGGTTAATGAACATCATCATTTAAGAGTTAAGGTTAGTCATTGAACAAGGAAAATTGAAATGAACTGAAATCTTACAGTTCATATGTGAAATAAACTTGGTTCCCCCAAATTCTACAAAGTTACATGACCATATCTATATCCTATTGCAATGCTGAAGGAAATTACTCAACTGCTATTAATAAAGATGAAATTTTGGCTCAGCGCCTGTGGCTCAAGTGGCTAACGCGCCAGCCACATACACCTGAGCTGGTGGGTTCGAATCCAGCCCGGGCCGCCAAACAACAATGACGCTGCAACCAAAAAATCGTCGGGCGTTGTGGCGGACGCCTGTAGTTCCAGCTACTTGGGAGGCGGAGGCAGGAGACTCGCTTAAGCCCAGGAGTTGGAGGTTGCTGTAAGCTGCGATGCCACAGCACTGTACCCAGGGCGACAGCCACATACACCTGAGCTGGCGGGTTGGAATCCAGCCCGGGCCGCCAAAACAACAATGACGGCTGCAAACCAAAAAATAGCCGGGCGTTATGGCAGGCTCCTGTTTTTTATTTTTAAAAAATAAAAAATAAAAATAAAGACCAAATTTTGATTAAACATGCTAGAAGAAAAACAAAATTATCTTTCTATTTTTTATGGAAAATAATATTATAATATTATAATTATAGTATTTTTAAAGTATATAAAAGTGTCATATGAAGAGGCCATCAAAGAATGTGCAGCCAAAATATTATAGACGTTTGTCGCTTTTAATCACCTGTGTCAAGCAGTTAATAAACATATTATTATGTTATTTTGCTATTTTATTTTTCTATATTTTCTAATGTTTATAGAATATATTAGCTTTTCATATTTTAATGTATTATAATTTCTATTTTCATCCTAAATGAATATTCATGATTATATCTAATTTTGTATTTGTAATTTTACAATATTTTTCTTAAAGAATACCCCTTTTTCTCCTATCTGCAAATTTATGTTTTAGGCCTCACAAAACTTTTCTGCCCAGACTTGGACTAATCCCAGGTCCAATGCTTTTTATTCATGGATATACTACTTGTATAAGCTTATTTCTGATGGGATAATGATGGTATTTTCCATGTACTATGTGGGATGGGTTTTTTGAGGGATATGAAGCTAAAGGTAATGCCAATTTATAGGTTTCTTACTGTGCTCCCGAGCATTATCTAAAAAAGATGAAGTACAAAATGTTTTTTGGACCACTTGGCAGCCATTTGGGATACTAAAATAAAATTGGACCACTACCTTACTCTTTGTATCTAATACATTCCAGATGGATCAAAGATTTAAACATAAAAAATGAAGCTATAAAATGTTAGACAAAAATAAAGGAAAATTTCTATATAATATTAATGTGTGAAAAGGCTTTTTAAGTTTGATACAAATCCCAGAGGCCATAAAAATGAATTAATAAATTTTAATGTGTAAAAGTGAAAAAAATTGACTGCCAAGAAAATAATAAAGTTAAAAGACAAGAAACAGGTTGAGAAAAATAATTCTAATACATATCCCATACGATTTATTTCTTAATATAAAAAGAATTCCTATACCTTCTTGGTAAGAAAAAGGACCAACAACCTCATGGTAAAATAGGCAAAGGAGATTAACAGATAGTTTATAAGAAAGGGAATTCAGATGACTTATAAATATATGAGTTATATTTAATATATAACTTATATTAAAGTTATAAGAATATTGAAAAAGTTGTTCAATCACCCTTATTATAAGAGAAATGCTAATTAGAACTGACAGATTGACAAAGATCCAAAAGTTTCTAACCTATTGTGTAGGTGAGGATATTGTAATAGGAAACAGGCACATTGTTGGTGCAAGTGTAAATTGATATAACTTCTCCAAAGGAAGGCTTACATGTGACACAGCAACCTTCATTTCTAGGCAGTCATATTACAAACATGGCTACATTTGTAAGTTGATACAAGAAGGGCATTCTTGTAGCAACACTGTAGCATTGTTAACAATAGCACAATGTCAGAAACAACTTGAATGTCTATTGCAGTATTCCTTGTTGTGTATATATTTTTAAAAAGTCTATCAAAACTTACTAAAAACATTATTATACATCTGCCATGAAACATTATGTAGCCAGCTTGGCACCCGTAGCACAGTGGTTAGGGTGCCAGCCACATACACTGAGGGTGGTGGGTTCGAACCTGGCCCGGGCCAGCTAAACAACAATGAAAACTGCAACAAAAAATAGTTGGGCATTGTGGTGGGTGCCTGTAGCCCCAGCTAATTTGGGGGGCTGAGGCAAGAGAATCACTTGAGCCCAAGAGTTTGAGGTTGCTGTGAGCTGTAATGCCATAGCAGTCTACCAAGGGTGACATAGTGAGGCTCTCTCAAAAAAAAAAAAAAAAGAAAGAAAAGAAACATTATGTAGCCATCAAAAGGAATAAAGCAACTCTATATATGCAAATAGGAAACTGTTTGCTATAGTTTGAATGTAACCCCCCCAAATGTGTTGGAAATTTAGTCCCAAATGCAGCACTATTATTAGGAGGTGGGGCCTAATGGGAAGTGTTTAGGTTATGAAGGCTCTACCCTCATGAGGGGTTTAAGGCCAATTATTGAAGGGCTTGAGGGTATAAGTTTGATCTTTGGCTCTCTCTCTTCAATGAGTGCTCTCTTGTCCTTCTGCCTTCTGCCATGGGATGGCATAGCAAGAAGGCCCTAGTCAGATGACCTTGGACTTCTCCCCTTCTAGAACTTTTTTTTTTTTTTTTTTTTGGAAGCAAGAGTCTCACTTTGTGCCCTTGGTAGAATACTGTGGCATCATAGCTCAAACAACCTCAAACTCTTGTGCTCAAGTGATTCTCTTGCCTCAGCCTCCCAAGTAGCTAGGACTACAGGCGCCCACCACAACACCCAGCTGTTTTTAGAGCCAAGGTCTCGCTCTGGCTCAGGTTGGTCTTGAACCTGTGAGCTTGGGCAATCCACATGCCTTGGCCTCCCAAAGAGCTAAGATTACAGGTGTGAGCCACCATGCCTGGCCCAGAACTTTAAGAAATAAATTGCTTTTCTTTATAAATTACCTGGTCTTTGATATTCCGTTATAGTAACACAAACAGACTAAAACACCATCTTAAAGATACATCATTGCAAATGCAATGTTCTGGGTAGAACACTGACATTTAAATAGATAAATTCCAGGCTTGTATTATCATGGCATATCTCTTAAAGACTGTGTTTGCATCTAGACAAAGAACTAGGTGATGGGGGAGTTGTGATGGGGTGATAGGTGGTGGTAGGCTTACTTTTCATTCCATGTCTTATACTTTTGGAATATTATTTCATGTACTCATATTACTTATTAAAATGATGCATTATTTATTAAAAATAAGAGATGTCTGTAACTAGGGTACTTCTTGGCCTAGACAATAGGCCTGTGGATATTTGAGCATTGTTCATTTTTTTTTCCTTATAAAAAACAAGGTAGCCCCAAGGATTAAGTACAAGGTTATCCACTGCAAAGACTGTAGCTCTACCAGTGATGTGTAAATGGTTGCAGAGGAATTTCTTAACTCTTCATTGCCCAGTAATGGTCTAACTTCAGGAGAACATAGAAAACTCAGCATATCTAAATTGAAGACTGTTGGGCTGTACCATCATTATCTCTGTGAAGGGAGACTGAGCTGATAGATGGGAGCTGGCAAGCGGGTAGTCTAGAAAGTCTTGTGCTCTTGTAGTTCAGCAAGTAGAATTTGACAGTATTTATCTAGTTTTTCTGTAGAATTAGTAACTGCCATTTAAGTGATCTTTAAGAAGTAACTAAAAAACAATCCTTGGGGAAAAACAGATCTGAGGTCAAATCCCAGTTATTCTTTCTATCAGCTGGATAATTTTTAGGCAAACGCTAACTCTCTGAGCCTCGAGTTTTGAATTTTTTTAAATTTTATTTTAATTTTGAGACAGGGTCTCAAGCTGTTGCCCTGGGTAGAGTGCTGTGGGGTCACAGCTCACAGCAACCTCAAACTCTTGGGCTTAAGTGATTCTCTTGCCTCAGCCTCCCAAGTAGCTGGGACTACAGGCGCCCACCATAATGCCTGGCTATTTTTTTGGTTGCAGTTGTCATTGTTCTTTTAGCTGGCCGGGGCCGGGTTTGAATTCACCAGCCTCGATGTATGTGGCCGGTGCCCTACCTACAGAGTTACAAGAGCTGCCAGTTTTTGAATTATTAAAATGGAGTAATAATCTTTACCCTAAATGCTGTTGTGGATTAAAGAAAGCAATATAGAAAAAGTCTAGTGCAGTGCCAGTACGTATTTGGTGCTTACTAAATAGTAACTATTATTTTTATGTATAGATTGCTCTTATCATCTCTACCATTTATTAAGGGGCTAAAGTCCAATTCCTAGTTGAAATGAATTAAATTGATTCAAACATATAACATTTTGTCATTAGCAAGATGAACATAGCATTAAGACAGGTCCTCTCAGAAGTTGGGGGAGGCTCAGATCTTTTTCTATCTTTGTTTTGTTCTTTTATTTATTCAGTTGGAGGCTTTTGGTGTATAAGATAAAGAAAAAATTCAAAACTGTGTTTCAAAAAATTGTGGTGGTGTTTTTTAAGTGTTATTTAACTTAATGGAATTCAATATATTTGTATTAGTCACATGATAATATTATTAACATTTGAAATATGAATATTTATTGCTCTACAGGTGGGACACAAGATAGATGAACGTTTTGGGATATGTGTCATCGTCCCTGTTCATCTCGGGGACTGGATGGGTAACATTGTGTGTCAGGAATGAGACAATAAGCCAAATGGCCATCCTATATCCCCACCCCCTGTTCTATAGAGCAAGGCAAAATAGAAAGGCAAACTCCTCTAATGGGCTGCAAACTTAGCATACATACTCCTCTCTTCTACTTCTTCAGCATTTCTAAGTTGCCAATGACAAAAGCCAGCATTTGCATCTCATGTCTTCCTCTCAGCTGGTGTGACACTGTCTTTAGCACTAATCTGGGCAAGTTGCCACTTGGGGGCCTGGATAATGCCCTTGTGTAATGCAGGGAAAACTCAATCCGCTCACATTTCTCTGTGCCATGGGGGAGCTGCTTAAGTCCAGTTAAAATCAAGAAATGATACAGTTAAAAGACTCTTCAAGAACCAAGAAATAACTCCTAAGTGGGGTCTTCAGTTGGACACCAAAGAGAAATGGCCCATTTTCTCCCTGGTTGAGTGAATTTTTGCTGCTGACCTGTAAATTCTACACTATTTCAAAGTTACTGGCTGAGAAATTAATGGAAACTGAGCTGGGAATTTTTTCTCTTCTACTTTTATGTGTGATGCCTTATTTAAAATAATTCAGACTCAAAGTGAATTTCTAGCAAATGGTGCTATGGCTGCTATTAAATTTATTGATGGCAAATACATCATCCTTGCTTTTTATGTATGATGTCCCTGATGTGATTTTTTTTCTAAAGGTCCATGGTAAGACTTTCTTAAAATCCACCTCTTTCATCTGCCTGTGCTGCTGTAAGTGACTTCAGGTTAAAATGCCATTTAAGAAATTAATTTACCATGTGATATTTTATGGTAAAGCTTTGCAAAACCATTAAGTAAACTATACTTATTGTTTATATATTGGGATGTTTTTGATGTGCTAAGATTTTATATAAATTTATTATTTATCTCGATGAATGCCAAATAAATAAATGTTTCTATTGTGCCTAATAACTCAACTCTTCGCTTTCACAAGGCCAGAGCAAGGCTGAAAGGAAATTCATCTCAAAGCTATTAAGAAAAGCCAGATAGAAGGGAACATAAAAATGAAATGAGCTATGGTGAAAGGGCCAGACCCTCTTCCAGCCTGCTCTACATCATCCCAGCTACCCAGATGGAACAAAGATTTAGAGTTCCAAACAGAACTCAAGAATAGAAATAAATGATGTGGTATGGTCTGTGAAAGGGATCAATCTACGCTCTGTTCATAGGAGACACAGGGAGAAAAAGAAATCACTTGGCAAAAGTCTCAATAGCTCAAATCATGAGCGGCGCCCATAGCTCAGTGAGTAGGGTGCCGGCCACATACACCAAGGCTGGCAGGTTCGAATCTGGCCCAGGTCTGCTAAAACAACAATGACAACTGCAACAACAACAACAACAAAAAATAGCTGGGTATTGTGATGGGCTCCTGTAGTCCAGCTATTTGGGAGGTTGAGGCAAGAGAATCGCTTAAGCCCAAGAGTTTTTTTTTTTTTTTTTGAGACACAGCCTCAAGCTGTCACCCTGGATAGAGTGCTGTGGCATCACAGCTCACAGCAACCTCCAATTCCTGGGCTCAAGTGAGTCTCCTGCCTCGGCCTCCCAAGTAGCTAGGACCACAGGCACCCCCCACAATGCCCGGCCATTTTTTTGGTTGCAGCCGTCATTGTTGTTTGGCGGGCCCAGGCTGGGTTTGAACCCGCCAGCTCAGGTATATGGCTTGTGCCTTAGCCTGTTGAGCCACAGGTGCCGAGCCAAGCCTAAGAGTTTTAGGTTGTTGTGAGCTATGACATTAAGGCACTTTACCCAAGGTGACAGCATGAGACCCGGTCTCAAAAAAAAAAAAAAAAGTCAGAAATAATATGACCTCCCCTCAAGCTGCCACCATAGTCCCCATTTGAATACACCCCCAAAGCAACCTTTGTTTCCAGTCCTCTATTTACTACCTATATGCAGAAAAAGACAAAACAAAGGAAAAGAAGAAACAGCCTGGATGCCTTCTCCTTGATACTTGGGGGGTGGGTGGTTCTAACTTTCAAGTTCACAGAATCCCCCTGGTGGCCAGAATACAAAGAAAGTGACAATTTGCAACCTGAGGATTTCCTCCAATGACCTGCTTTGAGGGACCTTTTTAAAAAGTCTTTATGATTGCACAACCTAGATCTTAATCTCATTCTGGCTCCTCTAGCATGTGATTGAGTTGGTATATCTTATCTTTCCATCCAAGTTATAGACCATTCAGATTCCTGAAGAATCTGGGTTTTCATTCCCGCCTACCTAATGCTATTCTATCAGCTGTAATGTTCTTCTCATTTCTCTTGGTCCAAATCCTATCCATCCTTCAAAAAATAGCTAAAGCTATTTCCACTTCAAGAAACCTTTTGTGGCAGCATTAGTCATTCATTGTGCCCACTTTCTTCCTGTGTTTAGAGAATTACTCTTCTAAGTCACAATCTACTTTTCCCTACAACCACGAGATTGTTGGATACTCACTTTCTCAGCCTCCCTTGCAGTTGGAGTGTGGGCATGTGATGTAGACTCTCTCAGTGAAATGTCCATCTGCCAAGCTAGTGGTGAAAAGGCTGGGACAGTACAGAACCTATTCTGGTGGCCAGTGAGGGAAGCAGCTGGGGCAGATGATCTGGCTCCCAGAGATAGTCATGTGGCTCTGAGGCTGAATTCTGCATTGGTGGTATTGTCTGGGCAAGCAGCATGGTCTCTGCCCAGTGGTGATGGCTGTGATATCTTTGCTTTTCCAGCTGTCTGTATAATTTGGAACATTATTTCTGCCTGCACAACCTCTCAGCTTGGTTCTCCAGCCTCTCAGTGATTCTATAAGCTATCCACTAGTTCTTTAAGAACAGTTTTATTGAGATGTAATACATACATCCTATAATTTTATTGAGATGTGATACACACAGCCTATTTAAAGTATGTAACTCAATGTTTCTAAGTAAACTCATAGGTTTGTGCAATAATCACCCCAATGTAATTTTAGGACATTTTTGTCCCCTGCCACAAGCACCCCCATACTCATCAGCAGTCACTTTCCATTCTTACCCCCACTCCCAGCTCTAGACAACTGCTAATCTACTTCTATCTCTAAATGTTTATCTATACGTAATTTAGGTTCATAAAAATGAAATCATATAATATGTGTTTTTCATGAAGACAAGGTTCATCCATGAACTTTCATTCCTTTCTGTGGTTGATTAACGTTCCACTATATGGATATACCACACATTTGGGTTGTTTCCACTTTCTGGTTTCTATGAATTATGCTCCTGTGAATATTTATGTACAAATATTTGTATGTTATATCTTCATTTTTCTTGGGTATACACCTAGGAATGGAATTGCTAGGGGTCATATGGTAACTATGTTTAACATTTTTTTCTTTTTGAGACAGAGTTTCACTATGTCACTCTAGGTACGGTGCGGTGGCATCACAGCTCACAGCAACCTAAAACTCTTGGGCTTAAGTGATTCTCGTGCCTCAGCCTCCCAAGTAGCTGGGACTACAGGCACCCACCACAATGCCCAGCTATTTCTTTTTTAAATACATGTATTTCATTATTCTTCATTACATTATTTCCCCACCCCACCCCCCAGTGGTATGACAGAATTTATTTACAGAAAAGAATACAGAAAACACTAAAGCTCCTGGTAGAGGGGGAGAATTCAAGTGGGGAGAGAGAAGCTCTCTCCGTTTCTCTACCGGTCTTTCCCCCCCTCCTCCTTTAGGCCTTTAGTCTCAGAGTATATACAGGTGTAT
>CAUYRH010085306.1:0-11408 GCA_963574655.1 Perodicticus potto
AGCACCCATATTACTTAACCTTTTCCAAAAACCCAGAAAAAGAAGGACTACTTCACAACATATTCTGTGAAGTAAACATCACCCTGATTCCCAAACCAGGAAAACCAAACAAGAAAAGAAAATTATAGACCAATATCACTAATGAATATTGATGCAAAAATATTCAACATGATCCTAGCAAACAGAATCCAGCAATACATCATACACCAGGAGCAAGTGGATTTTATCCCGGAGTCTCAAGTCTCATTCAATACACATAAATCTATAAATATAATTCAGCATATAAATAAATTAAAAAACAAAGACCATATGATTCTCTCAACTGATGCAGAAAAACTTTTTGATAATATTCAGCATCCCTTCATGATCAGAACACTTAAGAAAACTGGTATAGAAGGAACATTTCTCAAAACTCATAGAGGACATCTACAGCAAACTCACAGCCACTATCATATTGAATGGAGTTAAATTGAAATCATTTCCACTCAGTTCAGGAACCAAGCAAGGTTGCCCATTGTCTCCACTGCTCTTTAACATTGTAATAGAAGTTTTAGCCATTGCAATTAGGGAAGAAAAGGCAATCAAGGGTATCCATATAGGGTCAGAAGAGATCAAACTTTCACTCTTCACAGATGATATGATTGTGTATCTGGAAAACACCAGGGATTCTACTGCAAAACTCTTAGAAGTGATCAAGGAATACATCAGTGTCTCAGGTTACAAAATCAACACGCATAAATCTGTAACCCTTATATATCAATAATAGCCAAGCTGAAAAAACAGTCAAGGGCTCTATTCCGGTCACAGTAGTGCCAAAGAAGATGACATATTTGGGAGTTTACCTAACAAAGGACGTGAAAGAGCCCTATAAAGAGAACTACAAAACTCTAAGAAAAGAAATAGCTGAAAATGTTAACAGAAGGAAATGAAATATTATGCAGCCTTAAAGAAAGATTGAGACTTTACCTCTTTCATGTTTACATGGATGGAGCTGGAACATATTCTTCTTAGCAAAGTATCTCAAGAATGGAAGAAAAATTATCCAGTGTACTCAACCCCACTATGAAACTAATCTATAGCTTTCATATACTTTCAATTATAGCACAAGAATATGGGGAAAGAGGCAAGGGAGGGGAGAAGAGGGGGGAGGATGGGAGGATAATTGGTGGGGCAACACCTATGGTGCGTCTTAGAAGGGTAAAGGTGAAACTTACTAAACGCAGAATATAAATGTCTGAACATAATAACTAAGAAAATCCCATGAAGGCTATGCTAACCAGTTTGATGAAAATATTTCAGATTGTATATAAAACCAGCACAGTGTACCCCATGACTGCATTAATTTACACAACTATGATTTAACAACAAAAAAAATGGAAATTGTGTCCAGGCATGGTGGGTCACATCTGTAATCGTAGCACTCTGGTAGGCCAAGGTGGGTGGATTGCTTGAGCTCAGGAGTTTGAGACCAACCGAGCAAGAGTGAGACCCTGCCTTTACTAAAAATAAGAAAAATTAGCTGGGCATTGTGGTGGACACCTGTAGTCCCAGCTACTTGGGAGCCTGAGGCAAGAGCATCACTCAAGCTCAGAAGTTTGAGGTTTCTTTGAGCTATGACACCATAGTTTTCTCTCAATAAATAAATGAGTAAATAAATAAATAATAAAATTGGGGAAAAAATGAGGAACAGAATATCCTCAAGGTCATTATGATAATAAAAGGAAAGGAATGTATCTAATATGTTGCATATCCAGAAGAATTTTTTTCATTCCTTATTTTTGATTAGATTTCTTAGCAAGTTTTCAGTTTTTTGTGTGTGTCTGATTCAATCAGATTTTCCAGCCCAGTGCTCTCAATCTCTGCTCCAATTTATGTGAGGCTTCCAGTTACATTCTGCTGTTCCTTGACTTGAGACCAAGCTTGACTATGAAATAGCAAAATACACACACACATATAAATACATGACAATTTCTGCATTTCTGAGGAGTGAATTTGCATTTTTTAATTGAAATAGCATTATTCCCTACTAGAAAATATTTTAGTGATGCAATTGATCCAGACTTGTAATAAACACAATGCATCATGCACTCTCTTAGACTGAATGGAACACAGTGTCCACCCAGAAGGAGCACACAGTCCGCAAAAAAAAAAAAAAAAACAGGTCAACTAAAAATTAGGGGGAAATAAGGCAGATGCACCGGTGATGCTAAAGATATACTGAGAGTATACATGTGCAAGCATGGAGGAAGGTTACAGGATCAGCCTAAGGACTGGAAGGATCAAAACAACTTTACAGAGGAGGTGACAGGAAACCAAGTTCCTGTTTCAGAAATACTTAGACTTTAAATAGGAGAAAGGGGAGGTAACACATCCATGAAGGAAAGGAGCATGTCTTCGGAGGAATCATTCATTTCTACATACAGAAACATGGGGCACTTTTTCTTTCAGTTACTTTACTCACAAATGCACTCAAAATTCAAAAGGTTCTCATTATAAGAAGGATCCTTTGCTCTTTTGGTAAAGGCAGTTCTTTAAGCCAGTAATAGGACGTCCTTCCAGACTCAAATTCGTGTCTTAATTGACGCTTCTGCAAATCAGGCTGTACTTCAGAGACACTGCTTCAATTCTTTTAAAAACCTGGGACATGATTACAAGTTGCACGCTCGTTGTAGAGAAATAACTCCACATCATCTGTCATTGCAGCACAACTATAATTAAAATCCCAGCTGTATCAATGGCTTTAGAAATCTACACAATGGGTTTCCACAGCTCTTGTACAACATGAAAGACACTTTTCTATTTAATACACATAATATAGAAGGATGCATTTGTTAAGTATGATTTCTCTCACATAAAGAGAAATACATACTTATATAATTATACAAGGAAATATATATTTGCTTATATAAAGTAAATATAAATGCAAAATCTTTACCTATACTAATGGAGCTCAACCTTCTTTGAATTTCCTTGTGCCTCCCCTCATTTGCCTGACCTCCATTTACCCATCAGCAGGCCTAAATCTCCCCTCTGGAATCTCCTCCTGACTCTGAAACCCGGGAGAGAAGTCTTTCATGTTTCCTCCATAATCTTCTTATGCTCTTCATCCTTACAAATGTCTACTAATTGCCCATCTCCTTCATTACAATTACAATGCTCATGGACTATAAGACTCTCATGAAAGGTCAGGGGAGTGTTGTGATCAAGACTAAGGGCTCAAGAGCAGGGCTGGCTGGGACTGAGTTACCCCATGACTTTATATATGTAACTTGTTTATCCTTCAGTTTCCTCATTTGTAAACGGAAACCCTACGAGCATCTACCTCTTCAATTTATTATAAAGAGAAAATGATTTAATGTGTTTAAAGTATTCATTCTAGAGCTTGACCCATAGCAAGTATTATGCAAGTTTAGCCATTTTTTAAATTATTTAATCATCGGTGTATGCTCAGGATTTACATGACCCTGGTACTCACAGACAATATATAAATATGTGCTGAATACATGAATGGAAAAAAATCATTTACCAGACTTGTTTTTCTCCCATCTCATTCTTTTATTTTTCCCTGACACTCTTTCTCCTTCTTTGCCAGGCCCACTCCCTTCTAGGGAGAATGAGATAAGGACCTCTTATTATTTCTTCCTTTTTCATTCTTAATTCACATATCCAGTCACATTCCAAGTTATTATAAAACTGTGGATAAACACAGTGTGAAATTTCTCACACTTCATCCATTGAACTGAAAGGTCAGGCTTAGTTAGGAACATCTCAGTCTATTTTTCTCCAAATAACATTCTTTAGAAATAACGCAAAATAGTTGAGACAGTTGTATAAATAAGGTAAGCAAAGACTACAGCCTTCTCAGCAGAATTTTGGCAGTATCCAAAACCAGACTATCATGTAGGTAAGGGTGAATATTTGTTAATCTAGGTTACCTATAATTTAATGATGATTAGATACATTTTTTTAATCACACATGGGTGAGTAAGCCCAAATCTAAAATGTACACTAATGCCAAAAAAAAGACAGAGAGGTGCTCATCAAGTAGAAAAGACAATTAAGCTGCTGAAGAGAGGCCTGCTGGCCTTGACTCTGCAGAGAAAGTCACAGATGAATTAATGAAAGAGAGAGAGAGAATTAATAATTAGGCATCTAAAATGTTCCAGGTTCTAAAACACAGACTCTACCATTCTTATATCATTTGTTCTCAATGAAAAACCAATGAGTCATTTATCTTTGTAACCATATCAGTTACAAGATTAATTGCTATTCCCAAAGTCAAAAGCAACATTAAGATCAAATATGAAGCCTGCTTTGTGTCACTTTAAAAGTCATATTTTTCTAACTATATTATTCTAGCAAAATAGTAATAATGATAGTGACAGTAATAATTTTGACAAACCGTTAACAAGAATAATTCCCCAAATCATAATTTTCTAATGGTTTCCAAGGAGAGGTACATGACTTTAAGGTCTTGACAAGTTCTTGGTTTTCCATTGAACATGGGTATTCATATTAATAAGAAACATTTTAAAATAATGTTTACTTATAATTTCCTTAGATAAAGCAACGATAATCAGTAGAATTGTCCTCTCATATTCCCAAATATCATTATGTGGGATAGGTACTAGTCAGAAATAAATTTATGTTCAAAGGCAAATGGTGAATATAATAAAAGAACAGCTGACTCTCAGCTGTCAGTAGTCACAAATTCTTACAAAGTGTCTCTCTAGGAAGAGTTAAGAGAATATCAGATATTCTATGGCAGCTTTGACACTAGGATTCCCTAATAAGAATAATTAAACATCAAAATTTTTAATGTTTTGGGTATTTAAAAAACTGTGGTAACAGTGCTTGTGAAAAAAAAAGAATAAGGAAAGTAATCTGTATCCCTCATACAATACCTAACTATAAATAAATTATTATTATCACTGATATTTGAACTTTTAAATAACGTACAGATTGTCAGGTTAAAACAGAAAATAAACTGTGGGCAAATCAGACATTTAACCATATGAGTTATCTGACAAAAAAATACTATTTGCCTGTATTTAGGGGATTATACTTCATCCCTAGCTTCTCTTTTCCACACTCTGGGAAACATCCTTTGTCTTCACAACTCAGCAAGTGCTGGAGGAAAGGCTTTGTGTCTGTCTTCCACTTCTTACTCATTCCTTTCCTCCTCGACTCCCCTTCACCAGCTCAGAGGGAAGCGATGATGTAATTGGAGTGAATGTGATTGTGGAGATTGCCCCAGTGGGTTGCAATTATTGCTTCTCTAAAACAAAATAGATTCACTACCCCAAACCCCCTCACACATTGCCTGATGGAGGTACCAGAAAACAAGATCCAGGATTCCCAGACCATGCATGTTCCCTCCACAAACCGAGCGGAAGACACACAAAGGTCAGTCCAGAAGTGGTCAGTCCTGAGGTAGGACTGGAAGTCCCTCCTGTCATATTCCCTGGCTCTCTAGCCCAGCCATCCGTGGGCACACAGGGTGCACAATGAGCCATGCAGTTGAATGGTCAATGTATTCAGAGGCTCCCTCAATAATAGATCCAAAGGCTGAGATGTGGGAAAAAGCAGTTAGGGTGTCTCTCCCAACCGCATTCCCCATCCATGTTTCTGCCACAAGAAATGATCCTGTTTTCAACACTGTTTCAAGAGAGACAGGTACTTTAGGCCTAGAGGGACTTAATTTATAAAGTTTTTTTTTTTTTTTTTCTTGTAAAGGCCAGGTCTTGATATGTTTCTTGGACTGGCTTTCAACTCATGTCTTCAAGTGATCCCCTGGCCTCAGCTCCCAAAGTGGTGGGATTGCACATGTGAACTACCAGGTCTGGTTTAAAGCTATTCTGTTTTTGCTTTACTTACCCATGAATCCAGTATAGATGTTTCCTACCAGGACCAAGATGAGAAAGAAAATTAAGTGATTTTTATCTCACTCCATTAATGTGAGAAGCAGGTGTTTTGCCTCCCTGATGCTGGCTAGAAACTAAGCAATGGAAACACAGAAATTACTTTAAGAGGGTCTTTTTTTAAATTGCAGATTAATATGGGTACAAATGATTAGGTTACATACTGGCATATGTTAGGTCCAAGTTGTAATTGAGCTCTTCACCGGGAGCTGTGCTGTGTACCCTTACATGGTGCCCATTAGGTGAGAGCACACCAATCCTCCCCTCTGCCCCCTCCCCCCACACTCCCTCCTTTCCACTTGATTTTAATTATATTTTACTCTCCTGTTGGCATGTAGTTGTTCACCTCCTGGCTTCATATTAGTATTGAGTACATGGGATACTTGCTTTATCATTCTTGCGATACTTAACTAAGGAAAATGTTCTTCAACTCCATCCAAGTTAATATGAGAGATGTAAAGTCTCTCAATAGTATTCCATGGTATCCATATACCAGAGTTTATTTATCCATTCATGGGTTGATGGGCATTTGTGTTGATTCCACATCTTGGCAATTGTGAATCAAGCTGGGATAAACAGTCCAGTGCAAATGTCATAATGATAAAATGATTTTTTTCTTCATGGTAGATACCTACCAAGAGGTTGCAGGATCATATGGAAAGTCTACTTTTAGCTCTTTGAGGATTTTCCATACAATCCTTACCAAAATAGGTAAGTATTTTCCATACCTTACCAAGGGGGCTGTACTAGCTTTCAGTCCCACTGACAGCGTAAAATGTTCCTTTCTCTCTACACCCATGTCAGCATCTGCAGCTTTGGGACCTTGTGATGTGGACTATTCTCACTGGGGTGTTTTAGGTGATATATCAAGGTGGTCTTGATTTGCATTTCTCTGATGATTACAGATGATAAGCATTTTTTCACGTGTTTGTTGGCCATTTGCCTGTTTTCTTGGGAAAAGTTTCCATTCAGGTCATTTGGCCAATGACTAATAAGATTGCTTATTCTTCTCTTGTTGATTTGGCTGACTTCTTTGTATATTCTGGTGATTAGCCCTTTGTCAGGTTTGTAACATGTGACTATCTCTCCCATTCTAAAGGTTGTCGATTTGCTTTGTTGCTTGTGTACTTAGTTGTGCAGAAGCTTTTTAACTTGATCTGGCCCCATTCTATTATTTTTGTTATTGCTGCAATTGCCAATGGGGTGTTCTTCATGAATTCTTCGTTTCATGAATTCTTTCCCAAGGCCAATATTGTTAAGAGCTTTTCCCAGCGGGGAGCAGTGGCTCACACCTCCAATCCTAGCACTCTGGGAGGCTAAGATGGGTGGATCCCTTAGGCTTAGGAGTTTGAGGCCAACCTCAACTATTTATGTTATTAGTGAGACTTACAATCAACAGTAGGCTATTAGTAAGTTTGGGGGGAGTCAAAAGTAACATGTAGAATTTAACTACAAGGAGTCTGTACCCCCAACCTCCACACTGTTAAAAGTTCAGCTGAAATAATGAAACAAATGCTTAGATGTTCAGAATCAATACAAATGGCAAGCCTTGTTTACAGTACTGTTACATTGACTAGATATGATGGTTAAGCATATGATTCCACACAAGTTCAAGGTTGCCAGAAACGACACAGAGTTGCCATTTAGCAAACCAACCTTCTAAAACCTGAGCAAGAAATGAGGACAAAAAATAAGTTTGATCCAGAGTTCAGACCCACACCAACCTGAAGTACAGCCTTAAAAAAGCCTTTGAAAGAGTTTTGCCAGTTGTAAGAATTTCTGAAACGTGAACAGAAAAGTAGAGAACACATGTGTGGTAGAGTGGCCCTTTTTGAATTTCCTAATCCTCAAAGATCATTTTATTTATATTTGTGCACATTTCATTAACTTGCACAACTGGGCCCATAGGTTTCTACTTTTCCCAAACCTTAAGTAAGCGTCTTCCTTCTTTAGTTGGTGCCTGAGAAAGTTCACTATGGAACTATTGAAGGGGGTACAGGTGACCCTCTGGTCAGCACACTGCGTCACCCTTTCACGTCTCAGAAGTGCCACATGGTAATATACACACCCTTCTGCAAAACAAGGCACTAAATCACTATTGGATAACATACTTATTTATCATGTATTCCGCATATTAAGAAAAGTGAAGCTTGTGGGTCAGGATTTAAACTGTCATTTCATCATTGCTGAGTTAGATTACCCAGAACATAAAAGTCAAACCTTATGGAAATGGTTTAGGTGGGCTCACAGAAGACTCTGAACTGCTCCAATCACCTTGGTTTCCCTTACAATAATCATGAGTATCTAAATGTTAGAGGCCCCATTAGTCTGATCTGTTCACACAAAAGTATCATGAAAAAGATGCTTACTAAGTGTTTTTTGATGATGCTAATGATAGAGAACGTCTGAAGCTAAAAATAGCCAGGTAAGATAACTCCAAATGGTAGATAGAAGTTTCCGTCTTAGTTGAATGAGAAGAAGTATAAAAATGTTGAGACTGGCTTATATGCTGAGAACGGTCTAGCTTCATCATAATTTCTGTCTTGAACATTGCAATATAAATTTTATTATAAACTATAGCTCCGTACAGCTGAAAAACATCTATTTTTACTAAACACCAAAAATATCACCAAATGATATTCATGAGATAAACCTAAATATATCAAATTGTCAGAAAAGCTATGGACAAAGACGCACTTTCTTTCAGCCTGCAAAGCAAGAATACTGATCACCACTGTCACAAAAAGTGCTGACACTGAATCCTAATTCCTGCTGGAAATAGTTATGCCACAAAATGTGGGAAAGTTGCAATACTGCGACAATAGCAGAGTTTTTCTCCTTCCCAATTTAAGCATTGATTATAGTGAATAGAGTTCTGCGGCCTCAAAGGAGCGTGATTTTTTTTTTCTTTTTTAAAAAAAATATGGAACGCTTCAGGAATTTGCGTGTCATCCTTGCCCAGGGGCCATGCTAATCTTCTGTGTATAGTTCTAATTTTAGTATATGTGCTGCCAAAGAAGCACCGGACTGTGATATTTTTAGAAACATTGTAACAACAAAGGTTAGCCCTCTGATTCTTGTAGGATCTGGTTTCAATAAAGAAGACTTGGTACGGAAAAAGACAAAGGTTGTTTTATTTTAATAAAGTTATAAAGAAAGTTAAAGGAAGAATAAAGAATTGGACTTAAGGGCAGCGCCTGTGGCTCAGTGAGTAGGGCGCTGGCCCCATATACTGAGGGCTGTGGGTTCAAACCCGGCCCTGGCCAAACTGCATCAAAAAATAGCCGGGCGTTGTGGCAGGTGCCTGTAGTCCCAGCTACTCGGGAGGCTGAGGCAAGAGAATCACCTAATCCCAGAAGCTGGAGGTTGCTGTGAGTTGTGACTGCACAGCACTCTACCGAGGGTGACAAAGTAAGACTCTGTCTCTACAAAAAAAAAAAAAAAAATTTATAAAAAAATAAAAAAAAGACTTGGTACGGAAAAAGACAAAGGTTGTTTTATTTTATTAAAGTTATAAAGAAAGTTAAAGCAAGAATAAAGAATTGGACTTAAAAATAATAAATTCCTGAAAAAAAAAGTATTAAAAAATTTTCCAACACTACATAACAGCTATTCACACATCAGTGGAGCTAAAGATGAGCATTAAAACAAAGAAAAACATAG
Organism: Perodicticus potto; assembly: GCA_963574655.1. Lineage (NCBI taxonomy): Eukaryota > Metazoa > Chordata > Mammalia > Primates > Lorisidae > Perodicticus > Perodicticus potto. The sequence goes on from CAUYRH010085306.1 coordinate 9,585, forward strand.
TAAATTAAAATCATACCAATAATGATGGTAAATAATATACTATATTTTCTTTTCTTTCTTTCTTTTTTTGTTTTTTTGTTTTTGAGACAGTCTCAATCTCTTACACTAGGTAGAGTGTCGTGGCATCATAGCTCACAGAAACCTCCATATCTTGGGCTTACGCAATCTCTTGCCCCAGCCTCCCAAGTACCTGGGACGACAGATGCCTACCATGACACTTGGCTAGCCTTGGGTCTTCCTTCTGATCTTGCTCAGTGTAGTCTCATACTCCTGACCTCAAATAACATTCCTACCTTAGCCTCTTAGAGTGCTAGGATTATAGGCATGATTCACTGCACCCAGCCAATTATTATATTTTCAAAATTAATTAAAGCTATTAATTAAAGTTCACATTTAAACAGCACATGAAAATAGGCCTACATTATAAACATTAACACTGCAATTACTAAACCCTGAATTTTTATTTTACTTTTTTATTAGACGTTAACTGTGTACATTACTGCATTTATGGGGTATAATGTGCTGATTTTATATACTATTTGGAATGTTTATATCAAAGTGGTTAACATAGCATTCACCTCACTTATTTAACTGTTGTGTTTAGACATTTACACTCTACTATTAATATATTTGACACATATCCTTGCAAGATGCACAGTAAGCTTTTAAAAATTCAACTAGAAAATTCAAATAAGCATTTTTTAAAACTATTATGCACTAAAAATGGGGTTTCTATATAATCATATGAATATTCAAGTATCTATTAAGTTATTGATATAAGAATATAAAGTATTTAGTACACTAGCACTAAGTATATTTATCTCTCCAAATACTTCATATCTGATAATCTATGTAGTATAGGCTTAGCCAAGAAGAATATAGAGTTCAAGAAGAATACAGAGTTCAAGAAAATATATAAGAACAATTCTTTGTTCTTAGCTTATTAGTTTACTTTCTCATTAAGTCATTAGAAAGTACCAAAATATTTATTTCAAAATGTGGAACATTCATTCCAAAATAGGAAGAAACATAGATTCTGAAAATCAAGCAACTAGGCCAACTTCAGAGAAATAGAATTTGTGTACATGTCTTCTTCTTTTTTTTTTTTAAAGAATGAACGAAGATAAATATATTCAGAAAAGAAAACAGACGATAACTGCATCAAAATATTAAGCAATATTAATAATAATAATGCCAAGAAAGTACCGTTCACATTGTCAAATAAGAGTATGTCTATTATAGAATGCTTTGACTCTGAGGCTCAGTATGAAGTCATCAGTTAACTTCTTATTTTTTTCCAAAGTCTCAAAAAATAGACAACTAATATTATGTAAAGAAAAGCAAAAGAGAGTTTCAAAAAACAGATCATGCCAAATCTTACAGACAATAGAAAAAGAAGAAATACTTCAAAATCATTCTACTTGATCTGGATACACCTGATATTGAGATTGAGAAAATATATTGTTATAAAGGGAAATTACAAACATATTTCACTTATAAATGAGGATGCAATATCCCAAACAACATTGACAAGTTGAATTAAAAATTAATGTTTAACTAATGTACTTTGGTCAAAATTGAATCCAATTTATGTGAGAATTAGTCACTATTTTCTTTCTGTTTTTTTTTTGTTTGTTTGTTTTCTGTCCCTCACTCCTCACTCCTTCTCTCTGTCTGCTCTGTCCTTCCCCCATGCCCCACTGTGTCATTGTCATTAATTGTCCTCAAATCAAAGTTGAATACATAGGATTCATGCTTCTCCATTCCTGTGATGTTTCACTAAGAATAATGTGTTCCACCTCCATATTCTTTTGTTTTATAGAA
>CAUYRH010085311.1:0-15232 GCA_963574655.1 Perodicticus potto
AGAGTGCTGTGGCATCACAGCTCACAGCAACCTCCAATTCCTGGGCTCAAGCAAGTCTCTTGCCTCCGCCTCCCAAGTACCTGGAACTACAGGCACTCGCCGCAATGCCTGGCCATTTTTTGGTTGCAGCCGTCATTGTCGTTTGGCGGGCCCGGGCTGGATTCCAACCTGCCAGCTCAGGTGTTCGTGGCTGGTGCCTTAGCCCATTGAGCCACAGGTGCCGAGCCTGCAATTATTTTTTTAATTGAAGATATTAATAATAATAACCTCAAGGAATAAGTTGAATTCATTGCCTCTCTTTGGCCAGTAGGATATTCCTCAGTCAGTCTGTGAATAATTGTCCATAGAGAATTTTCTCCAGACAAATGATTTTCTTCTCATAGATAAGTCAGAAAAGATACAGGAATTCTAGCAATTTCCACATATTTGACTCTTGTATTCACAATTCCTTGCTAGCCTCCTAGTAGCATGTAGAGACATCTTGGATGCTGGACTCGATTTCTGAGGCTTGGAAGGAAGTTCCATCACTCAGCATCACACATCTAGGAACCCTTGGCTGCAGCCTTACAATGACAGCACCAAATTCTTCTGAAGGAAAGGCTGAAGAATATCGTGGCTGCCCAGAATGAATGAGCTGCTTCCCCGAGGAGAGTTTGGGCGGTTTGGGGGAGTTGCTGCCTCCAGTCTTGGCCAGTGTTTGGCTTTCTGCACGATGATGTGTGATATATTGAGAGCTGGCAAAGGACGGGGAGGGACCCGCAGATACCCTTTCTGATTTGATTCCAGAATCATTTCTGTATTTTAGTCAGAGAAAAAGGCTGAGCTACTGTAACAAAGAGACCCAATAGCATAGTCAGCGGCTCAAAGACAAAGCAGCTTCTCTGTATGACAGTTCAGGGCGAATGTTCCAGATGCAGGCTGCTCTTTTTCATGATTAGTTCAGGACGTAGGTTCCTTCTAAGTCATTTTTCTGTCCTCTCCCACCTCCCTGTTCTTTGGGAGAATTTTCACCTGCATAGTAGAAGCTGGTGGTAGGCATGTCCACGTTTTTACTTGCCAGAAGGGGAAAAAAGCAGGTAGGGGCACGTCCACTCCCTGAAGGCCTGGGTCACTCACTGCTATGCTCAAGAGCCATTGCATTGGACAACTACACAGAACTGCAGGGGCCTCTGGGAAGTGTGCTCGGGACTTGTGCTCAGAAAGAAGTGGAAAGTGGATTTTGGTAAACTGATGGCACACTGTACTTTTCTCAATTCTTGGTATTTTTTACCTTTTGAACACAAAGTCTCCATATCCACCAAAGAAAGTGTACTTTTCTCTTCTTTTCCCCTCCCTTGTTACCTCCCTCGCTCTTTATCTTCCAATAAATAAACTCCTGAGAATGAAAGACAATTAATTTTTTTTAACCTTTCAGTTAATGCTAACATTCCCCAAACACATACACTGGGTTGAAATGATATTACATTTCTACAGAGAATAAACTTTCTCTATCTAACTGCCAGACTTTTTCAAAATGGGAGCTAGTTAGTATTTTCTTGGAGCAGGCAAGGTCTGGAACTCCGACCTCTCTCATCATATCTTCAACAGCCAGAAACATAGATATAAGTGGAATGTTCTCCAGGGGTGTGCAGGCCCCAGCGTCCCTTATCATTTGGTTCCCTTCATTACGCTAGAGTAGCTCCAGGCCATGACAACCAGTGGGGATAATTGACATAAAAGCCTCAACCCCAAGTGCCCAAGCTTCCCCCCAAACAATTGCCGGATTGTTCAGGGACCTGTTGATGCAACAAACCTCGTGCTGAGAAGTTTGCCCGGTAATTAGCAAGCAGCGGCTGTCAAGCCCATCAAATGGTTTTGTGTGATGAAGTGAATGAGACAAAGAGTTTTTTTTCTTCTTCACTGGCTGGGAAGACAGCAGGTTTCTGAAAGAAGCTGACACTTCTGTAAAGGGAACTAAGTGAATCTGGCTTCCATTTCACACTCGTGCTTTCCAGAATGATACTGAATCAATGAACTTTATCTCTGGAGCCTGGTTCCCTGGTGCTAGGCTGCTAGGGGTGGCAAAGTCTTAATGAAGCCAAGTGTAAGTCACAAAAGGCTGAGGGTGCAAGTCCCATTTTTCTCTACGCCTGAAAAATAATTTCTAGAATATTCACTCCCCAAAGGAGAATGTTTTGCACTCCCTTGACATGAAAAAGAAGCTGGTTATGTGATTTTTTTTTTTCTGAGACAGACGCCAGCAACCTCAAACTCTTGAGCTTGAGCAATCCTCTTGCCTCAGCCTCCCGAGTAGCTGGGATAACAGCCACGTGCCACCACGCCCGGCTAGTTTTTCCATTTTTAGTAGAGATGGGGTCTCATTCTTGCTCAGGCTGGTCTTGAACTCCTGAGCTCAAGCAATCCACCCACCTCAGTCTCCCAGACCATTATGTGATAGTTTTTACCTTGACATTGGCTTTTTCTATTTGGGGAAAGTTGAAATGATGCGAGGTCCCATTCTCAATCCCCACGGCCTGTTAGACACCGGGCCTCACAGCAGGAGGTGAGCAACTGTCAGGACAAGGAGGAAGCTTGGTCTGTGTTTCTAGCCCCTCCCATCGCTCCCATCACTGCCTGAGCTCTGCCCGCCCCCATTACATCAGCAGCAGCATTAGATTCTCCTAGGAACGTGAACCCTATTGTAAATTGCATGTGCAAGGGATTTAGGTTGGCAGCTGCTTATGAGACTCTAAGGCCTGAGGATCTGAGGTGGAGATGCAATGTACTTGAATCATCCTAAGACCATCCCCCTATTCCCTGCTCTGTGGAAAAACTGTCATCCATGAAACGGGTTCCTGGTGTCAAAAGTGTGAGGGACCGCTGACGTTGGATGAATACCATCCACTGTGAACACTTAATGTATACTATGATTAAAATAAACGTAAAATTTACATCATCTTTCGCTTGCTTTTTTTTTTTTTTTTGACACAAAGTCTTACTTGGTCACCCTCGGTAGAGTGCTATGGCGTCATAACTCATAGCAACCTCAAATTCCTAGGCTTAAGCAATTTTCTTGCCTCAACCTCCCAAGTAGCTGGGACTACAGGTACCTGCCACAACACCCTGTTATTTTTTAGAGATGGGGTCTCACTATGGCTTTGGCTGAAGCTACTCTCGATCTCATGAGGTCAGGCCATCCATCTGCCTCGTGTTGGCTCATGCCTATAACCCTAGCACTCTTGTACTTACTTTTAGTGAATACTTTAGTACTTACTTTGAAGGACTCCCATTGGCCATCTGGTGACGATAGCCAGTGCTATTCAGCAATGAGGCATGTAGCACTTTTTCTAGGATGAGTTCGCAAACTTAATTGTCAGAACCCATATGACCACAGGGCTGATAGCCAATCCAGAAAAAGAGTTCGAAAACTGCTTTGAAGGCTGGACTACACACTGGCACTGGTGTACAGCTTTCCAAGGGGAGTACTTAACAGGTGACTATAGTGATATTCACCAATGAGGTGATTAGCACTTTTTCTAGGATGAGTTCATGAACTTATTTGTCTGACCTCGTATTATTTCTTTACCTTTATTTTTTTGCCATTATATTCTCAGCTTGTATAGAAAAGAAATGAATAGATACACAGAAAAGAATAAATATTTGTTCAGTGGATATATGAACAAATGTCTAAATTTTGGAAGAAATTCCTATTATGTCCTGGTGAGTGCAATGGTTAACCTTATGTATCAACTTGACCATGACACAAGGTGCCCAGAGATTAGATATTTGGTTGCACATTACTGTGAGTGTATCTGTGTGGGCATTTCTGGAGATTAACATCTGGATCAGTGGATTTAGTAAAGCAGCTTGTCCTCCTCAATATGAGTGAGGCTCATGTAATCCATTAAAGGCCTCAGTGAAGCAGAAGGCAGGGAAGAGAGAATTTGTTTTCTCTGCTTGATGGTCTTGAGTCAGAGTATTGGCATCCTTTTGCCTTCAGTCCTAGTGTGGAACTTACCTCACTGGTTCTCCTGGCTCTCCTACCTTTGAACTTAGACCCTTTTCGTTGGTCTTTCCTTACAGGTTCACATATTTGAAGCTGCAGTCTCTTTGGTTCCTTTGTATAGACGAAGGAGAAAACTTAAGGTACATTTTAGAGAAAAATAAAACATGAATAACCTGTGGTGAAGAGGATTCTAGGATATGTGTGTATGCGTAGGTGTATGTGTGTACATGAGATGAAAAAATCATGCCAAGATCAGTTTGAAAGCAGTGAAAATATTGCGTTTAAGGGACAAGTTTGATAAGTGTGGTAGTTTTTTTAAAAAGACTACAAATTTCTATTTACTTATTTATTTTGACTGCAAATTTCTTGACATGCTTCCATTGAGAAGTAGGATCTATGTTCTCTCTCCTTAAATCTGAGTGACCGTGTTACTTTACTGCAGCCAATAGAATGGTGCATAACTTTCACCTCCTTGTTCCCTGGGATATTCACAATTGAACTCTGAGGCGGCCATGCTGTGAGGGAGCCCAGGCCACAGAGAGGAGGTGTGAACTGAGTGTCAGCCTCAACTGGGAGGCCTCCAAAAGATTCCAGCTGTCACATCCTCCCTACCTCGGCTGTTTCTGGCACTGTTCTCTGTTGTTTTTTCCTTGAACAAACATTGAGGCAAAGTAGGCAGAACAGAGAGAAGGGTCCAGAAGAAGCCTCCATGTCAATTTTGTATACTGTGTATGTGCTTTCATTGAATTGAACCCAAAGCTTTTGATGTTATTGGTGCTAACTAAAATTTGAGAATTGCCTCTTGCATATAACTGTTATATTGCTCTATGCAGCTATGAAGGGAAAAGGAGGCGATAGAGAGGAGGTCTTGTTGCCAACAGTTTCAGACATAGCCATTTGGGGGCAACCCAACACAAATACAATGTCAACAAATCAGCAGCCACCTCAACAAAAGTTCCTTTATAGGAACCTGAGTTTCAGAGATGGGAATTCTGTTTTTGTAAATGCAGAGATAGGTATCAGTTTCCTAGCTAAGAGTTTTCAGAAGGAATGTTTTCTGTATGGACTGTGGACATCCTTTTGGGTACACAGCAAGGGAGAGAAATGGTACTGATTCATTAAAACTAGGATGCTGTATTCAGGCCAGGTTAGGCCCATATTAAACTACAGTAGGGAGAGTGGTTACAGTCTCAAATCTGGACAGAAACCAGCCAATATGAGGCAGGAAATTCTGAATCTACCATCTCAAGGATAAGGGTGATTCTCATCAGCTTTGAGATGCCCTGCCACCCAAAGAACATCGAAGGATTTTGTGTTCACTGTATCTACTGTGAGGTTTTCTCTTAGGATAAAATTTATAGATTAATCTTTCTTTTAAAATAAATAAATACAATGATCTCAATAAGGGAAGAAAGTCCTCCAACCCAGTAGGCTTTTTGAACACTTCTTATGAATAGACTGTTTTTCTAATTTCTTCCCTAAGTTTGTGTATGATATATTATTACACCAGAATGTGAAACCAGCCAAATGAGCCCTGGGAAAGAAATATTGCTCCAAAGTAAACATTGGAACTTGCTTAATACTACATGATCAGATATCTTGCAAATAAGACACACAATTAAAATATCATTGTATATCAGACTGAGAGTTGCAGATTGTATGAGATAGTCCCACTATGCTGAAGCAGAAATTTGATATACTTGTTGAGCTCCGAGAAGGATTCCGGGAAAATGGAACTTTGAACTTGTATAGGGAGGCGAGAATGATTAGGTGGAAACATGGCTGGAACCTAGTGTCCACAGAGGAACAAAAGCAGATCATAAATCTGTAATGTAGAGCAAATGTTTAGCAAACCATGATAGATGTGTGACATTTGTGAACGTGAGGCAATTCTCAAATTTCAGTCGGCACGAGTCACAACCCAACTAACAGGTTAAATTCTTTTAAAGCACATGTGTATATATTTTTAAAAATGTATATTTAAAAGAATCTTCTTATAGAAAGTACGTTTGAAGTCAAACAGTGTTCCACTTATTTTAAACAAGAAAATGCCACTAAATAAAAGAATTAAGGGTGAGATTTTTAAAAAAAAACTCATGACAATGCACTTTTGTGTTACAAAGTATATAATCTAAGGGATGCATCTAATAATTTAAAAAAGTACAGACCCAAACATACCAAAGATATGCATGTATGAATTTACTTTTTAGTAGCATCAGAAAAATAAGTGAAGGGAGGTGAGTGGTAGGTGGTTTCTGCAGCAGGTTTCCAGCTGGGCTTCCTGAGATGTCTGTGGTCTTCGTACTGGTCTGGCTGAGAGGCAAGGCTGAAGTCCATCATAAAACTGTCCAGTGGCTCTTGGAGGAGAAAGACCAGCTGATCCACTGAACTGCGGAGTATCAGGAAAAGGGAAAAGGGCTGACTGGATGAGATTCATAGAAATCTCATTTATTTGGCTACCACTGCAGATGCCAGCCCAACCAGGACTTCAGAATCAATCAAGAGCCCAATCAGGCTCTTCAAAACAGCCACTTAGGAAGATCAATAATCTTCCAAGTGGCTGTTCTGAAGAGTAATTGAATGTAAGCCATGTCCTAGGAAAGGGAGACAGGGTCTTTACCAACTCAACTGCTTAAATCATGAATGAAACCTCTGTGGCTCTTTTAATAATGTAAAAACATGAAGAAAGCTATCCACTTAACTGTATTCTCCATGTAAATATTTATTTTAATAATTCAGCAGATCCCTCAAGAATTTGTCCTTTTTCCTGAACTTGGACCATGTCTGGATAAACAGATATCACTGGCATCTTCGGGCCTACATTTTAGTTTCAACCTAAACAGGAAACTGGGTTGGCTTTGGGTGGGAACTGGTGAGACTCCTGAATGAGCCCTTGCTACATGGACGTGTAACTGTCTGTTCTCTCCTACTTGTTTGTAAATATGCTCCCCCCAACTGCTTTTCTCAGGTTGTTCGCAAATAAAGCTTACTTTTCCATGAGAAAACAAATGACCAAAGGACAGAAAAATAGGAACTATAAGCCAAGAGCTAAAAAAAATGAATTCCAAGGGTGCACCCCATATTGCATAGCTTGGAATAAGTCATTTCCAGGAATTGAAAACTTTCATTTTACATGAAAACTTTTTATATTGTGATATTATTTTACTTCAATGAGGCAGCTTAGACAACTTCGGATATACATTTACAAAAGTAAGTCAAGAAGACTTGACCTTCTAGACTTCATTTACTTCTTTAGTAAATGAAGATTATTATACACAAAAAGGCACCAAGATTTCTCTAGAAGACACAGTCTAACTTTTTAAAATTATTTTTCTTCTTTTGTGCCAGGGGAAGTTTAATATAAAGCCCTCCTTTTATGGGTAGTGATCATCTTTGTACTTTGCTTAATGTAGAGCAGGCCCTTCTCTCTGATGCTGTTCACTGTTACATATGTGAAGGGGCTTCAAGGGGACGTTATGACTTTTTCTCCTCTAACATCTTACAAGTAACTGATACTTTTCTAGCAAAATTGCTGACTTTGGTCTTTGAGGATCAAAGACTGAAATGCAGCTAATTTCCGACAGTGATTCCGCAGCTTGGGGAGTTACCCTAAGCAGGAGAAGGCCTCCCATTGGCATTTATTGAACTAATTAAAAATAAAAAACATAGCTTTCAGTGAAAGGTATATTTTAGAGAATGTTACTAATGAGGTGGGTTTTTTGCCTTGGAAAAAAGTAAACTTATCCTTCTGTTTTGAAGGTTACCAATGCTCACTCGATTTTGCTAATTGATTTTTTTTTTTTAAACTTTTTCTATGCTTGAATCATTCATGGTTTAAGACTTTCTTATATAGACTTACATTCATATCCTTGTGTAACTGCTGAGCTCAGATGGAGGGTTTTTTTTTTTTAATTTTATTTTTCCCACATACCCATAAAAAGAGTAGAAGCTGGGTTGGAAAAGAGCTCCAAAGGTTATCTGGTCTCATCTCTGCCTTCAAGCAAATATATTCTAAGTCAATAAATTAAGTTGTTCAGTCTAGAGACTGGAGTGTGGTTGACTTTAGACCAGGTAGGTTATGAAGCTACAAAATCTTACATAATCTCAAAATCCAATATTTATCAATCTCAACAATAATGTTCAGAGGAAGAAGGTGCAAACCCAGGGTGCATATACAGTCCTGTGATGCAGAAGGACAATTGCTAGAATTACTTTGATCTGGACAGTGTGTTTCTAATGATCTTTCATCATGGTCTCCTGTTCTAGAACCACTATGTTTTGAGGTCTTATAGGGCTTAAATTTACAAGAGTTTTTTTAAGAAGTTTTTTTTTTTTTTTTAGACAATGTCTCACTCTATTGGCTAGGGTGCCGTGGCTTCAGCCTAGTTCACAGCAACCTCAATCTCCTGGGTTCAAGCCATTCGCCTGTCTCAGCCTCCCAAGTAGCTGGGACTACAGGTGCCTACCACAATACCCAGCTAGGCTTTTTATTTTTGGTAGAGACTGGGTATTGCTCTTGCTCAGGCTGGTCTTGAACTTCTGAGCTCAAGTAATCCACCTGCCTTGGCCTCCCATAGTGCTAGGATTACAGGCATGAGCCTCTGCGCCAGGCCAAGAAGATGTTTGAGTTAGGAGATGCCGCCAAACTTCTTCCTGTGTTCTGCCTTTTGATATGGTGTTGTCTGAATGGCTTCACTGGTCTTAGCGAAGGATATGTTGTTGTGTAGTAAAACCACAGGCCTTTGAGTGATGAGGTATCTCTAATTTTGACTCATTAAAGGTCTCCAAATAGACCATTTTTTCATTAGCATCTTCAGTTTCAACCAAGTAGGCCTGCACTCAGAAGTGAAGTTTTCCAAAATATTTGTCAAGGAAGAAGAAAATCCGGGGACAGATTTTATCTGGCTTACTGAGTACTTTTGAAGTCTTGGGGCAGACTGGCCATTTTGTAGGCCTTCCTTTGTGTGTCAGAGAAAGTTTCAAAGAGGCGGGCAGCTAGATAAAAGAGAAAGCCCAGCCCATTTGGAGATGAAAGTCTTCAAACCGGAGCATGCCAAATTCATCGGGAGAAAATAGCCTTCAAGGAAATGTTTGCTTTCTTTTGAAAATTCATTATTATAAAGCTCATTGTGTGATGAGGCCAGTTGTGTGATTATTGAGAAATAACTAAAAATAATAAACCAATGCCTCATCAAAGGCATGTTAATGCTGGGTGATCTCTCTTATTGAAATTGTGAGATGTATAGGTTCTCATTGGCTTGGCTTCTTTATGAAAAGAGACTCAATTCTTAACCATCGGCATTTCTAATCAGGAAACCTTCTATGCAACTGGGATCTGGAGAAAACTTGAGGCTTTAAAAAAGATTTGGGGGTTTTATTCTAGAAAACATGGAAAATATTTTATATTTGAACTTCAGAAGAAAGATCTATTTGGGGGTTCTGTTTTTAGTTCACCAGATCGGTCCTGCTCTTTGATAAATGGCAAGGTTACCTTGTTAACAGCACTGAACAAATCCTTCCTCTGTCCTTGCTTGGGCTCTGCTCTGGGTAGGAAGTGTCCCTCCTCTAGGCCAGATCTCATTTTCATGACTGAATCTTGTGAGATCTTGAAGGGCTATATCAAAAGCGCTCATTCAGTCAGCCCCGAAAAGAAGGCGGTTATCAAAAGGAGCACAGGCGAAGAAGGCCGGTGACAGCCGATGAAACTGTGAGATGACCTTTGAAAGGACCAGCAGACTCTGCAGACTGATGATGCTTCTCGGACACACCCCAGATCTTCCTCTCAAGTCCAGTTTGGTGCCAGGCTTTGTCTGTCATTAGGATATAGTGGATAATCTTGTGGCTTGAAGCAGAAAAACATGTGAAAATATCTCATCTTAAGTCATAGCTATCTAGTCCAAATGCATATGGAACCAAGAATGATTGCCTACATTTAAAAGAAACAAAAAGCCACCCCAGAGATATGTGAATATCGCATTCCTCTGAGCAAGTACACACTCTATGATAAAACATGGCATAGGCTCGGCGCCCATAGTGGTTAGGGTGCTGGCCAGATACACCAGAGCTGGTGGGTACAAACTGGCCTGGGCCTGCCAAACAACAATGACAACTACTACCAAAAAGTAGCTGAGCATTGTGGTGGGCACCTATAGTCCCAGCTACTTGGGAGGCTGAGGCAAGAGAATCGCTTAAGCCCAAGAGTTAGAGATGGCTGTAAGCTATCACACCATGACACTCTATAGAGGGCGAAATAGTGAGATTCTGTCTCAAAAAAAAAAGAAAGAAAAAGAAACAAAACCCCCCAAAACTCCATGACATACTTCAAGAAATGTCTTCCTTCCCCACATGCCACATAAAATAAAGAATTCAAACATAAACACGGAAATTTCCAAGTATAGAAAGTGTCCTTTCATAAATTATACAGAGGAAGTATGTATGTTCCTGACTCACAACATGAATAAGGAATTGAAACCAGAAAGACTATTTCCTCCAGGAAGTCATCCTGGATTTGGCAAGAATTACAATGGATTTCTCCTACCTCTGTCATGTATTTGATACTGAACATTAAGCTGGCCCCATATACCGAAGGTGGCGGGTTCAAACCTGGCCTCAGCCGAACTGCAAAACAGAAAAATAGCTGGACATTGTGGCGGGTGCCTGTAGTCCCAGCTACTCGGGAGGTTGAGGCAAGAGAATAGCCTAAGCCCAGGAGTTGGAGGTTGCTGTGAGCTGTGACGCCACAGCATTCTACCGAGGGCTATAAAGTGAGACTCTATCTCTACAAAAAAAATAAATAAATTAAAAAATAAATAAATAATACTGAACATTATAGCAAAGCCTAAGAAAATAGACGGGCCTTGATTCAAAGCTTCAGGAAGCTCAGGTCCTAAAATAACAGAAAGGAAGAATAATTGAAACATTTTCAAGAGTCAGATAACTACTGTCCCCAATATATAACCAATGGATAATCACATTTCTCTATCAAACAACGATGAGGTGTTTTGTTTCCCATTATACAGAAATAGAAATACTTTGCCAAAAGTAACAGAGGAGTTCACAGAAAGTAGTGTAAAGGTCAAGTGTTTGTGGCTGCAGTCACATTTTAGATGTCTTTGCTTTTTAGAAAGCATTCTGTGATGAATCTTTCGTATAAATAAGGATTATTGGCTAATAGACAAAACTACCTCTAGAATGTATGAGTGTTCAGAGAAGGCTCTTCTAGACCAAAGTTTTTTTTTTTAGACAGAATCTCAAGCTGTCATCCTGGGTAGAGTGCCATGGTGTCATCATAGCTCACAGCAACCTCTCACTCTTGGTCTCAAGCAATTCCCCAGCCTCAAATTCTCTATTTTCAGTAGAGATAGGTCTCACTCTTGCTCAGACTGGTCTCGAACTTGTGAGCTCAAGCAATCCATCGCCTTGGCCTCCCAGAGTGCTATGATCAAAGTTTTAAACAGGTGGATTGTATCTCTTATGTGTGGTAGTTGATTTCTGTTAATTTCTTACATTTAATTCCATTTAATGTTGGTTTCAGTTTATTTTTGTATTTTTTTTATATTTTTAAATCATAAACACATAGATCATGTATACATTAATGCATTTATGGGGTACAATGTGTTGATTTCATATAGAATTAGGAACGCTTGCATCACACTGGTTAACATATACCTCGTCTCATTTACTTAATTATTGTGTTAAGACATTTATACTCTATACTAATAGATCAGACATGTACCCTTGCATTATGCACCATAGGTGTGATCCCACCATTCACACTCCCTCAATCTGACCTCCTCCCTCCCCTCCCATCTCCCCTCCTTCCTCCTTCATCTTGAGCCATAGTTGTGATCTATGCTTCATATGAAAGTGTGAGTGATTGTAAATTGGTTTCATAATAGTACATTGGATATTTTTTCTTCCATTCTTGAGATACTTTACTAAGTATGATATGTTCTAGCTCCATCCATGTAAACGTAAAAGAGGTAAAGTCTCCATCTTTTTTAAGGCTGCATAATATTCTATGGTATACATATACCACAATTTATTAATCTATTCATGGGTCAATGGGCACTTGGGCTTCTTCAATGACTTGGCTATTATGAATTGAGCTGCAATGAACAATCTGGTACAAATATTTTTGTTATAAAGTGATTTTTGGTCTTTTGGATATACACCTAGCAGAGGAATTGCAGGATCAAATGGCAGGTCTACTTTTAGATCCCTGAGTATGCTCCATACTTCTTTCCAAAATGGACGTAGAAGCTTGTCCTCCCACCAGCAGTGCAGAAGTGTTCCCTTTTCTCCACATCCACGCCAACATCTGTGTGTTGGGATTTTGTTATGTGAGCCACTCTTACTGGAGTTAGATGATATCTCAAAGTGGTTTTGATTTGCGTATCTCTGATGATTAAAGATGCTGAACATTTTTTCATGTGTCTATAGACCACGCGCCTATCATCTTCAGAGAAGCTTCCGTTCAAGTCCCTTGCCCACAATGAAATGGGATTACTTGTTATTTCCTTACTAAAAAGTTTGAGTTCTCTGTGGATTTCGATTATCAAACCTTTGTCAGAAGCATAACCTGAAAATATCCTTTCCCATTCTGATGGCTGTCTGCTTGCTTTACTTACTGTATTCTTGGCTGTGCAGAAGCTTTTTAGTTTGATCAGATCCCAGGAACTTATTTTTGGTGTTGCTTCAATTGAATGGGAGGTCCTCTTCATAAAGTATTCTCCTAGGCCAATTTCTTCAAGTGTTTCTCCTACACTCTCTCCAAGAATCTTTATAGTTTCATTTCTTAAGTTTAGATCTTTTATGCAGTGAGAGTCGATTTTTGTTAATGGTGGAAGGTGTGGGTCCAGTTTCAGTCTTCTACAAGTTGCCGGCTAATATTAACAGACATCTACAGAACATTTCATGCTAACAAAACTGACTACACTTTCTTCTCATCAGCCCATGGAACACACTCCAAAATTGATCACATCTTAGGTCATAAGTCTGACCTCAGCAAATTTCAAAGTATAGAAATTATTCCTTTTATTTTCTCAGATCATCATGCAATAAAAGTTGAACTCACCAAAAACAGGTATCTGCATACTCATACAAAGACATGGACACGAAATAACCTTATGCTGAATGATAGCTGGGTCATAGATGAGATTAAGAAGGAAATTGCCAATTTTTTGGAACAAAACAATAATGAAGACACGAATTATCAGAACCTGTGGGCTACTGCAAATCAGTCCTAAGAGGGAAATTTATAGCCGTGCAAGCCTTCCTCATAGCACAGAAAGAGAGGAAGTCAATAACTTAATGAGACATCTTAAGCAACTGGAAAAGGAAGAACATTCTAAACCCAAACCCAGCAGAAGAAAAGAAATAACTAAAATTAGAGCAGAATTAAATGAAATCAAAAACAAAAAAAATTATTCAAAAGATCAATGAATCAAAAAGTTATTTTTTTGAAAAATTCAACAAAATTGATAAACCTTTAGTGAACCTAACCAAAATAGAAAATTAAAGTCCATAGTATCATCAATCAGAAATGAAAAAGGCGGAATAACAACAGACACCTCAGAAATTTAAAAAATCCTTAATGAATACTACAAAAACTTTATTCTTAGAAATTTGAAAATCTGAAAGAAATTGACCAATACTTGGAAGCACACCAACTTCCTAGACTTTATCAGAAAGAATTGGAAATGCTGAATAGACCTATATCAAGTACTGAAATAGAATCAACTATACGAAATCTCCCAAAAAAGATGAGTCTGGGACCACATGGCTCCACATCAGAATTCTACCAAACTTTTAAAGAGGAACTAGTACCTATATTACTTAACCTTTTCCAAAACATAGAAAAAGAAGGCATACTTCCCAATACAGTCCATGAAGCAAATGTCACCCTGATCCCCAAACCAGGAAAAGACCCAACAAGATAAGAAAACTATAGACCAATATCTTTAATGAACATAGGTGCAAAAATATTCAGTAAGATCCTAGCAAAAAGAATCCAGCAACACATCAAATGAATTATACACCATGACCAAGTGGGTTTTATCCCAGGGTCTCAAGGTTGGTTCAATATACATAAATCTATAAATATAATACATCACATAAACAAACTAAAAAATAAAGACCATATGATTCTTTTAATAGATGCAGAAGAAGCTTTTGACAATATCTAGCATCCTTTCAAGATCAGAACACTTAAGAAAATAGGTATAGAAGAGACATTTCTTAAACTGATAGAGGCCATCTACAGCAAACGCACAGCCAATATCATACTGAATGGAGTAAAAGTGAAAACATTTCCACTCAGATGAGGAACCAGGCAAGATTGCCCATTGTCTCCACTGTTTTTTAACATTGTAATGGAAGTCTTAGCCATCACCATCAGGCAAGAGAAGGTGATCAAGGGTATCCAAATAGGGTCAGAGGAGATCAAACTTTCCTTCTTCACAGATGATATGATTTTATATCTGGAAACCCCCAGGGACTCAACCACAAAACTCTTAGAAGTGATCAAGGAACACAGTAGCATCTCAGGATACAAAATCAACACTCACAAATCAGTAGCTTTGATATATACCAATAATACTCAAGCTGAAAAAACAGTCAAGGACTCTATTCCCTTTACAGTTGTGCCAAAGAAGATGAAATATTTGGGAGTTTACCTAACAAAGGACATGAAAGATCTCTATAAACAGAATTATGAAACTCTGAGAAAAGAAATAGCTGAAGATGTGAACAAATGTAAAAACATACCATGCTCATGCCTAGGAAGAATCAACATTGTCAAAATGTCCACATTACCCAAAGCAATTTACAAATTCAATGCAATCCCCTCTCAAAGCACCACTGTCATACTTTAAAGATCTGGAAAAAATAGTACTTCATTTTATATGGAACCAGAAAAAACCTTAAATAGCCAAGACATTGCTCATAAATAAAAACAAATCAGGATGAATCACACTACCAGACTTCAAACTATACTATAAATCTATAGTGATCAAAACAGCATGGTATTGGCACAAAAATAGAGAGGTAGATGTATGGAACAGAATTGAGAACCAAGAGATGAACCCAGCCACTTATCGTCATTTGATCTTTGATAAGCCTATCAAAGATATAAATTGGTTTCAGTTTTGATCATGTTTAAGGAACATCTATACTGTGGAGGTGAGACAGTGAGATATATGGCTGGAAGAAACTTAAAAACTGAAGGAGCATAGTAATCAGATTCTT